>PNEQ01030589.1:17933-37572 GCA_003012365.1 Medauroidea extradentata | reverse complement strand
TTAATCTTCAGGACGACTGTGAAGGCTGCTGGTGATGGCAGTGCAGGCTTGTTATACGCGGCACGCAGCTCGTTGTATGCCCAAGGCGGGCGGGTGGCGAGCAAGCCGAGTATTCCCGATGATTGCCGAATGTACTGCACAGTCTCAGCGGCTAGACAGATATGTACCAAGGCACTATCTCACTGAACGCAGTGTTAAGGTTCAGGACGACGGTGAAGGCTGCTGGTGATGGCAGTGCAGGCTAGGTATACGCGGCACGCAGCTCGTTGTATGCCCAAGGCGGGCAGGTGGCTAGGATGATGGGCAGCTTGCAGCTGGACCAGTCCACATCCGGAGAGAGTGAGAGAGTAATTGCCGTGTCGCAGGAAACGCCGGAGACAGGGATACCTTGCCCCGTGGGAAGATACGATACTACGCGTCCCATCTCTCCCTGCGTCTTCCAAGCCAGGCGAGAATTATACTACGTCTGCACAGAAAAATATTCGTACATAAAAATAAGCTTGTTATCAAATGTCAAAACATTTATCTTAAAACAAGAACATCGTAGGTAATTAAAGTGTTCTAAATTTTTCCCGACACACGTAGGATGTAGTAGGAGATATTTCAGTGAAAGAAAATAATCTTAGACGGCCCGTCAGATTTCACAAAATTTATTGAATACTGGTTGCCAAATTTTTTTTGTGACACTTTAAACAATTGTTTTAAAATATACAAGAATTTGTTTGTAAATGCACAAGTATTATGTGTAAATATAATGTACTTGCATATTAGTATATTTACAAGCATTTCCTGCAGGTCTAAAGCTTACAATATTTTTATAAATTTACAAAAAATTATTTTTGGAAACAACTTTCCAAATTAATTCTTCTTGTAAAAAAGTACGAATATTTTTTTCTCTGTGGGAAGATTCAAAACCCTTAGATGTCAAAAAGGTTTGCTTCTGCGTCTCCGGAAATAATCAAAACTCAAAAGGACTGCCTTAAAATTTTTGTTGTTACTTATTACATGTAGTGAGTGTTTTTCACAGTAGTGAAAATTTTCTGTCTTTCATAATTATCGTATAATGACGTGTCAAAGTGCGAAGATTGGCATAAAACGGTTTTACGTTAGAAACGAAAACCAACCCACTTACAAAAATGAAATAATTCTAAGCGAAAAACCGCGTTACACGCTACATCTAGACATGTGTAACGACAAAACTGAATATGTGTATTTTTGATAAATTACTGAATTTGAAATAAAAAAATGCCAATTTTAAGAATTTTTATTTAAGTAGAAAGAAATTGAATGCATTCATTTGTTACGTGTCTTGACGTAGCCTGTAACACTGTTTTTCATTGTGAATAATTTTGTTTCGGAATGCCACTCGGTTTTCATTTCTTGTATAGAACCGTTTAATGCAAATTTTGGTTTAAAGACGCCATCATGCGATAACTATGAACTCTAGCAATTATCCATTACTGTAAAAAGTAGTCTCATTGTATGTCTACAAAACAAACCATATTTCGTGCAAATATTAGAACAATTAAATGTTCGTGTAAATACCTCATTGACATTTTCCCAAATAATGTTAACCCTTGCCTCGTAATAATTGTAACTGACGCTTTAGGGACCGTTATTTATTAAATGGGATTACCTTATGTAAAATCTTTGGAGACAAGACTAGAAAATAACGGCTCGACATCCTTTCCGGATTTGAATCTGTCACCTAACAGCTGGTACTGAAGGCCCATTTTATTCTACAGCACTTAGTGAAAGGATTCAAATATCACTCTAACCCATCTAATTACCTCTAGTAACAGAAAGCACGTAGCTTTGCCCAGATTTATACGAAGGAGAAAACATGTCGGCGAACGTAATACGTAAATCTTAGACTTCACATCTACGGCGGTGAAGGCATGCAATCATCTCGTCAGGAATGTCTGGCATGAACGAGTTTTTCTCCTAGAACCTTTTTATTCTACGTTTGGCGGGATGACGGAATTTTACCAGACCACTTAACAGTCGCACATCGAGATGTAGCGATGATGGACAGGGGAAGTAATAAATCGCAATATGCTGTCATGTAATACGTAAGAAAAATGGGAAAATATCTTAAAACAACGCCGAATTGCCTTTGGATAACGTGTAGTTGTCCATTTACTTGCAGAATTTTCGTATGAGAAAACACTTTTGACGTGGAAAAAAAAAGTGCTCATATTTTTGTATCCTGATGCTCTGATAAACGTTCATTAGCTTCGTACCAGTTAGGTAACTTTGCGGAAAAAACATCCTAATTTTTAAAATTTATCCTGGTAGCCTGTAATTTAATTTTTGTCACGCGCTCTATTTCTTAGCCTAGTGTCTCAAAATTAATTGTACAGAAAAATCCTACAAACACTACCTTTCACCTAAGACTGGTTACTAAACCAACACTTAAACAGTGCTAGAATTGTTCTGGTTACAGTCTACGTTGTCTAGTATTCATTGTTATTTTCAGTCCAACCAGGGGTTCTGGGGCGAAATAATGCAGCAATAGCGCACTGAAAAAAAAAAAAAACGCTTTCCTGTAACAACAAAATATTTTGTCATCATGTACTTCACCAAAACTTTTTGTGGTGACGAAAAAAAATTTTTTTTTTTTGCTTCCCTAAGTAAAGTTTTTCAGCGACTTCAAAAACTACAAAAAATTTAGTGAGATGCATATTAACAAAACTTTCTGTAGCCACCACAGAACATATTTTTGTATGTAGTTTCACGATTTTACAATAAAAGAGAATTTCAAAAATGTCTTCACTGTATTTGTCGTCTGGCTTTGAATTATTTCATACCAGGTTTTGTGATAGGACTTACGATTTGTCCATATCGGTTTCTTCTATGCCAGGGTCTATAACATAATAATCACACAACGGTTGCAGTACTTTGAGACCTCCGCGTGATAAATGCCTGGAGTAAACTAACGATGCCGAAAATAATATCGCCATAATGATAATTAATCATTTGCGTTGACGAGTTTGAAAATAATTCCGTCGGCACTAAAAAGTGATGAACGTTATATATTCGAAAAAAAAAAGTACCGATAGGTTTTTCAGTATGTCTTATTTAAACGTTCACGAGAATAATTGCCTTACGTAAAAACATTAATTGCAGAAAGAATAACATACATAGCAACAATATTAATGCTTTGACACTAAAAATTTTAGTTTAATTAAGACGCTGTAACTTAACCAAATTTCACAGAAATCAACACTTCAAAAATTATATTTAATGAAATTTTACTGAATGCCAGTTGACACCATATTGACATCTTTCAGTTTATAAAATGATTTGAATATCGTAAAAACATATTCATTTAGAACATGTTCTGTAGATCATTTAATCAAAATTTTCTCCCATGGAGAAGAGGTATTACTGTAAACAATATTATATTCACAAACACAGTTTGTTCTAAGCGAAAATATTGCATTTTGGAAGTAGTGTCTAAATTAAACCAAAATAGTAGTCGAGGAGTCAGACAGACCTCTTGCCTCACACCTAGGCGATTCGGATTCGATCCCAGGCGGGTTCGGTCGCGAATTTTTCGCATGTAGGAAAAGCTGCGGACTTTACCGTTGACCGGTGGGTTATCTCAGGAAACTCCAGTTTTCTCCCCCCCCCCCCTTCTCATTCCTCCGTCCATTATTCTGGCCAGACTGGCGACATTGCATGTCTCCCTAGTCAAACAGTCGGCCCAACCTTCACGCCAACCTTTTCTCGTTAACGATATGACCCTGCCAGAAGTCGGGAACGTGGGTTTCAATTTTCTGCAGTGTCTAAAATAAATTAAAATAGTAATACTATGGTTTTGCTTCAACCGGTTATTTTCGTGACATCAAAGAGAAGCTAATTTCAACAAAGCTATCACAAGATACTATAAAAAATACGCGTGTTCACTAACATGTAGGCTAGCCTCCAAACGCATCTGTGTATTCAAGCAGACATTATATGGTCACTGGCTGCTCGATGACGCAGTGATATGGGCCTGCATTTAGTTGCTTCTGTACTATTTGCTAGGCGACTTCCAGGAAGTGTCAAATAAGTCAAGGGCCAATTGCGAAATTGGCACGAACTTGCAGTAGCTGGAATTCTAGCTTGGGTCCAAAAGAAAATAAGAATTTATATATATATATATATATATATATATATATGCGTGTGTGTGTGTTTTTTAATTTTGTTAAAGACTGTGTTGTGATAATTTTCGAGTCGTCACTTCAAAACTTGTTGAATACAAAAATGTTGAGTTAGAATTTTACCAATGAACTGAATTCAAGAAATGAAATAACAACAAAAAATTTTAAAGGCAAAAGAGGCCTTCATGTACCTTTACAGTAGAGCTGTACGGGTCCGAAATGGTGATGAAAAAAAAATAAATAAAAAAAGAAGATTTCTGGGAGGGAGAAGTGGAGGCCATCATATAAGAGAAAAAGTTCTTGAAGGAGATTTATAATTGGCCACGATGGCATCGCTGGTTTAAAAAAATGCCCTCGTCGGCAACTCTCTAACAAGCATAAGAAAGGCTCGCCAGTCTATATCAGACAGAAGTCGCGCGTGTTTTGGTTCAAGTCGGGCGAGAGAGTCCGTCGTCCTTCACGACGTCGTCGGCGGAAAGTCTGTGATCAATGGACCCTAGTGGGAGGGGGGGCGCCCCCAATTTCGGGGACAGGTCAGTCCAGTTTCCGCCAGAGACCACGCACACGTGCGCACCTGGGTGCGTGTGTGTTGTCTGGACCGACGTGTGACGTAACGCATCCCGGCGAGCGAGCGCTCTAACCCCCGCGGGTGACTTTCGCAACGAGGGGCGTCCCTTTCGACTTTCAGCTGCTTCCGACGGCGATACGTCAAGGACGTCTGCACAAGATCCTTCTTTGAGAGAACGTGGTATATAATTCCACGCTAAAAGCATTAATCTGTAACGGAAGGTTTCTTGAAGCCAATTTGCGAAAATTTAACAATAGCAATCCTAGACAATAGTTCTAGCCAACGTTTTAAACAAAATTGTTTCCAGTGTTACGAACTTCTGAGGCACAATCTCTGACGCCGGAACCTCGTGCATTTGACTACTGCGCAAGAGATCACGCGTAACGAATTAATAATCCTTGATAAATATTTACTCATTAAGTTGGCAAATACCATTGTCTAGGATTGTCATTGATTATTTTATCCATATTGGCTTCGAAAATAGCGAAGAAACCAGCTGATGTTTTCAGCTTTTATTTATCTACCACGCACTCTTAAGGCACCCGCCGACTGGTCGTGTGTTTGTATGAGTCGGCACGGCGCCAAGGGCGAGGTTGACCGGCTCATCTGGTGCGGTATCGCCTCTACTGAAAGACTCTTGAAACGGCATGCAGCGGTATCGTAGATCAATCGCCTGACTTACACTTTAGCGGTGACCCCACTTTGCATTGGTAAAAAGTTTTAAGCTAAGTCCGCTGCATTTTACTAGAGTAGTTTCCCAAAAATTCAGGTAGTTGTTTTTCTGCTATTACATAATGAATAGACTGTTTTTAGACGTTTTAAGGGGCTCCGAAATGTTTATTTTCTTTTAATTGACGTGAAGGTTTGAATCTATCTTTCCGTCATCGTTTGAAGTGAATTTTCTTTTCATTCATTGATACAATGAGCACATGAGGAATAGTTTAGTTAAAGTAACATATTTACGAACACGCTACAACGAATTATAAGCGCGTGGTAGGCGGGGCCCTTAAGGGGAGTGTTCGATAATTCAGAGGATTTTCAGTTTTTGTGCCATAACATTTATTTGAATTGCATTATTAATATTTCCTCTTCGACAAAACATATGATATATTCTTGGCAAACCGTTTGACAAATAATAATGGAATCTTTCATTAATTTGACATTCAAATTTAATGCAAGAGAATTATCGCTGAAATTTCAATAATTCTCTTACAATGACCTTGAATAAATGTTACCGCACAAAAACTGAAAATACAATCAAATTGTCTACCCCCTCCTCTCTTTTTATGGTGGTCGTCGGGCCAGGCCGCCGAACGGCATGCAGATCATCGGCCGATACAAGTATATTCGAAAACTTGCTGTGCGTTTGTAGGTAAAGTCTGCTTAGGAATACCATTAAAAAAACCGTTACACGTGTGTATAGTCTGTACAGTTAAGTTTGCCTGATTTTGTCATTTCTCTTCTGAGAACCGTGTCTGGCAGTTCCTCCATAGTGCTGACCTTCAAAAGTGTCTTTGAGCAGGCCTTTAGACGCCAAGCGTTTCAAGGAATGCAGGGATGGTGTGAAGTGTCAAAACAATGCAGCTGTTTGGTCTTTTCTCAGAAGAGAAATGTCGAAATCAGGTAAACTTTTACTGTATAGGTATACGTATTTCAGACCTTCCATAAATCCCTGAAGTTTTACTTGTACGCTGGCGAATATGGCCGAATTGTGTGCACTGTAAAAAATTTTTTTTGTACTTCTACAAGAAAATCTTTGGAAACCCAGTTTTCAAAGAAATTCCTAGTAAAACTACGAAGGTTGTTTACGTAAAATAATAGAAAGTAAATGTTTTGTAAACTTACAAGGGATTGCCTAGTGATTGTATTGGAACAAGGTATAAAATAAAATGTTAAATATGTTACTCGTATTATTTTAATAATGGCACCCAATTCATGTATTAAAAAACTACTAGAAAAATAAATTTTACATGAAATAGTTTGAAAAAAAAAGTTGCAAGGTGGCCTTCTCGTCGTGAAGGTACTGCGCATTTTCCTCCTCGACCACCTTTACACTTCTCCGCTATTTGATTTTAGTTTATTAACATGTACGCAATGTTCAGTAAGTTCTGTGGTAGTTTTTGTTTTATTTTAAAATATTCACTCATTATGAAAATTGACCTTATTCCAGAAAATCGCGCTACAAGATGCGTGATTTTCATAGACTAAAAATTGTCCTTGGATTTTTATAAACTTTATAAACAAATCGTTTTGCAGGGGAAATTTTTGTACATTGAAAAAAAGTATGTGAAACTACAAAGAAATGCCTTGTAATTTTTTTACAAAATATTTGTCATGGTAGGAACTGTCATGCATGAGAACAAGGAATCCCATTGTAGTATTACTAACTTAACCTTTGTGACTTTACAATCGAATAATTTTACAAAGAAAATCTTTGTAAATTTTCCAAAATTTTTATAGTATGTTTTCGCAGTCATTTGTAGGTGTGAAGACCATGGCGCAGAATATTTTGGGAGTGTAGGGAGGGTACAGTACAGTATACCAGTGACTTTAAATTATATCATAAACGGATAGGGTCTCTGGTAAATGCCTCATAGAGACGTCAGTCTAGAGACGTGTGTCTAGAGGCTAGGTTGAGGCGTGATGCGCATGTTGTCTCGTCCTTATAGCTTCCTCACTTCATTGACTTTGCCCGGAATGTACGTCCACACATAGCGACCATCTTATAAGAATTCCTCGACTAACCTCAATTCTGCGTCTTGAACTTACTGCCGAGGAAACAACACTTGAACGACCATGAGTCGGCATATGAAAGAAATTTTCACCAACAAATGAACTGTGTTGTAGCGTGCCATACGTATTCTGTTTTAACGCGAGACATTGTTCAGTGTTTTGCGATAACTTACATTTGCGATAGTTTTTAAAAGTACTGTATACCACGGTAGTAGAAGAACAGGTCTGGACACGCGCCTATCTAACAATGCATTTTGCTTGACCCCTTGTTTTTTGGCTGTGGTGCGTCAAGTTACCGAGAATGTCGTAGTCTACTATTTGGCGCTGTAATCCGGGCGGTCGGACTCAAACTCCGCCCAATTTTTTCCATTGTTATATGTATAAAGTAAATTAAGATTGCTGGAGCCTTTTCTTAAATTTGTGAGCTAAGGAAATATTTCATAAATTGATTTTAAAAAAACGTTTTGATATGTTGTTTATCTTAGTGGGAAAGAAGTGGGCGGAGTTTGATTCCGACCGCCCTAACTAAAACGCCAATAAAACACAATATTCCCGGTAACTTGGTGAACTACAGCCAAACAACAAGGGGGTCAAGTTTCCAGGTGAGTGTCCAGACCTGTTCTTCTACTGGAAACGTATTTTGGAACCCCTCAAATTCTTGTTTCACATGATCTTTTAAAAAAATGTATTCTTAAAAATGTTTCATTTTACAATTATAAATTAAGCGGTGCGCAAAGTTCTATAACGTACAACAAAAATACCAAGCAACAATACCTAAATATATGCATTAAAAGCACAAATGTTAAGATAAATTTCTTCGAGCAATGGTCAAATTAGGCAATTTTTTTTACAGTTAGGGTTTTGTAAAAATGGCGGGGAAGAGGGAAAGTGTAACTTAACAAACGGAGACATTGTAATGTGAAATCGTAAGACGGCCGCCTGGTGAAAGGTGTGTTTGTGTGTGTGAGGCGAAAATCGGTTAAGGGTGCTACGTCCGGCGCCGGCTGGCTCGTGAGTTGTGATATCGCCTCTACGTCGAAAGTCGTAAAAGTGCGCGCAGTGTTCCCGCCGTAACGTTTTTAGAGTGGGATTTTAAGTGGTGATACTCTAATTTTATTGATTATTTCATTGAAGTAAGGTTCAATGTAATTTTATACCGTAGTTTCGAACGAATCCGGTATACATATACTGAAAATCAATCTTCTGAAAAAAACTATTTAAGGTAAATTTTATAGCATTAAAATACGACGTGTAATGTGCGTAAAGTCTTTAAAGTCATGGAAAAGGTTCTGCGCTCCAAACACATTACAGCGAGTTACAAGTAATGGTATTCAGAAGAAACATCTCAACGCGTGTTACGTTTGTACATCTACGAAAGTAAACACATTTCAAACAGTGTTTCTATCAGCTTAAAAATTAGCATCGCTTATTAGAAACACGAGTTTCAAGAAACTGAAAATGGCTAAAAACAGCTTTTTTAAGCTACTGTATCTAGAAAATTTCAACCGGATCCGAAAAATACAATAATAGAAATAGGCCCTGGAATTTGAACCATGAGTATCGCAATAAGATAATACTGTCACCGCTTGAGGTACCATAGGGAAAGGAATAATAGTAAAGCTCTGTGCGTCAGTTGCGGGGTTTGCGTCTAGAGGCGATAATGCATTACATAGGCCGACTGACGTCACTTTTAACACTCCATCGGTTTTGTGCCTCACATACACCAACGCAGCCTACCTGGATAAGAACCTTAACAAGTAGTCTGAAGTGTGTTACCATTTAGTAGGTAAGTATTGTGAACTGACGTTTAGTGGTCCCTGAAAAAAAAATCGCAACTCCCAACACGCTGCACGCAGTTCGAGCGCCAGCTAGGTGGTCGAAACAAGAAGAAAATAATATAAGATGCTAGAAAAATAAGACGATATGATGCTTGGGAAATAAGATGATAAGATGCTAGAAAAATAAGATGATAAGATGCTTGGGAAATAAGATGATATGATGCTTGGGAAATAAGATGATAAGATGCTAGAAAAATAAGACGATATGATGCTTGGGAAATAAGATGATAAGATGCTAGAAAAATAAGATGATAAGATGCTAGAAAAATAAGGTGATGAGATGCTAGAAAAATAAGATTATATGATGCTATTAGAAGCACCTACCATATGATCAGAGCTGCATGGATCAACTGGGCTACATTGTTACCAATCGTATTCCTATGACACGAAAAGAGAAGCATTTGTTTGATTTTACAACATACTCTTCGAAAATCAAACGATAGAAACGCTGCCTTAAATGCAATATAAAAAGACTACTACGAATACACTGCGTGGTGAGTCAAGCTGAATTCACAACCACCATTTAGCATACGTGCGTATAAATATAGGATCCCTTATTGTGCATATAAGCTTTCAAATCAACACGTGACGTGCGTATGTACACGAATGGGTGCTCAATTTTCTACTGCTTACGTACGTACGCTAAGAGATGGTTGTGAATCATGTTTTAGTAGACTTAAGAACTTAAGACGTAGTACAAATTTAAATAATAATTATTAAATACTTCCCATTTTGTCGTAAATTGTTGTCTCGTTGCGAAACAACGTGCCATAATTTACTTGTCGATATTTTGCACTAACAAAAACAACTTTCCTGAGTTTGGTGTTGTGAATCCAATCTCAAAAACCTTACGCATGTACGTTAAGAGCGCGTGGTAGATAAATAAACGCTGAAAACAGAAATTGATTTCTACGCTTTTTTCGAAGTCAATATGGATAAAATACTCAACGACAATCCTAGATAATGGTATTTGCCATCTTTATGAGTTAATATTTATCTAGAATTACTAATTCGTTACGCGTGATCTCTTGCGCCGCAGTTAAATGCACGAGGTTCCGGCGTCAGAGATTGTGCCTCAGAAGCTCGTAACAATGGAAAAAATTTTCTGTAAATCGTTGCCTAAAACAATTGTCTAGGATTGCTATTGCTTAATTTTCGCAAATTGGCTTCAAAGAAACCTGCATTTATAGATTAATGCTTTTAGCGTTGAATTATGTACCATTCCCTCTCAAGTGTTTGTTGTTAACCTAGCTTTAGTGCTCCTCGTAACAAGGCGGTATAATTTTGATACGCACCAGTCTCGATCGTATAACTTAAGTTACTTCTAACGGACAAGGTAACGTCATTCAAGAACTTACCTTAGGCTGTGTCGGAATAATCAGCCTAGTGCTTTATAAATAAACGTCCGCTGATAAAATATCTACTCGGCAAAAAAATCTCATCGAGTTTTGATGAGTACCGTCAACCGGGAGTACTTGGGACAGTGGATGTAACTTGGGACATTTCCACAAGAATTATTGTTGCTTATATTTCAGCCTTGAATGAATAATTGTACGGTTATTTTTAGTTATTTCTTGGGAATGTTTAAATATGCTTCCATTGTTATAATAGCTGCCAAACTTGTAAATTAATACGCTTACAAGTCCCAGTAACCCTTAGGGTCCCAAGTATAGGCTACCCAGTTGACGGTAGTTCAGATTTTATTGACGGTTGATAGGGCCACGATTTTGTCGCGAAAAGATTTTTGCTCCACTTTGTTGCAGTGTCTCGCGTGCACATAGAGAGCTGTGCTTCATGGTTATTGGCAGCGTGTATTTGTCCAGACATGTCTCTCATTTGACCGCACCAATCATAATAAGATTATTGTGACTCCGTACGTCTGTAATTTGCCAAGGAAAGTGAGAGTATAATCATCCAAACACAGACGATGTTGCAGAGCTGCATGTGTGCACATGACACACTGAAACCAAATGTTTCGAAAATCTTTTCGCCATAAAATCGTAGCTCTAACGATTGCGCATTCCAATCATCCGCTCGACATCGAACCTTTCCACACTCTTTAAGTGCTGATCAAAATGTCTTCACTTCATTTATCTACTGGTACTGCCACCAGAGCCGAGCATGGGCAGGTGTGGAATAACGTCAAAAAGTACGTAGCAGGGGTTAGTAAGCTTATGTACGTAGTTGGCGAGTATTACTGACTATTCGGATACATCCTTATTATCCAAGTGCTTCCAGTCTTAGGTTACTTTCGTAGGGTTCTGATAGCAGAAAATTACAAGCGGCAAAGCAGTTGCTACAAAAATTGTACCAAACACTTTTCTTTATTACCAACTTCATACGATCTAATATTTCTCTCAGGAAACGTAAACTAAATTGATACGAATTCGTTGAATATCGTCAATATTTGCTGATATATTATTTTATTTACCTCAAATTAAATTAATGAGTGAAGATTATCTGTCAGCGCTTTATCGCGCTGTTATTTACTTTCGAATATTATTTTTAAATTACAAAAGGGAGCAGGTATCGTACAACCGACACACACAATTTGTTGAAAATTGTTTTTACTTTTAGCCTATTTATTCAATGCAATAAAAGCGTATAAATCTGGAAGTCGATTACAAGTCATAATTATTTCCTTAAAAAATTAGGTTACACAGTAAAAAAAGAATTTGCAATAAATCTAGATATCTGTTTCCTTTGAGAATTAAAAAAAAAATGTTTGCAATAACAGCGTCAGTAGAATCCCATGGCCTTAATATCTTAAGTATCGAACGGGGTTGAGTGTCCAGGCACGATTCCTACATGTGGAAATGCTACTGTATCTCGTCAGGAATCGAACCTCTAACCCCTTGGTGGAATGCGAGTGCCCTACCGCGCTATTCGCCAGTCGCAAAAAATAAAAATTCTTATATGTCTTGTATGGAAATAAATTGTATACAATTCAAGTAAAAATGTTTGAAAGTACAGTGGCCAGCTCCGTACAAAACAAAATAGGCATAGATTAATTTTTGAGGAATTGCCTGAGCTGAAGGCTCTTTTTAAAAGCAACTTCAGCGAAACGCATGACGTGAAAAACTTAGGCGGTATACATATCTGACACTCAATATCGTGTAAACAAGTCTTCTGCGATGTGTATATTTTAAAATAAAGCAATAATTGCATTTGATGTATTAGTTTGGAAAATAAAACTGACCATAACTGCGGGTATGGCAGCAATAGGTCAACAAATTTTACTTTCATTTTTTTTTCTCTGAGATAGTGCAATGTTTGAAATGATGCATCCAGAAGCAATTAATTTAAATACTGATAATCCCATTTGAACTCTATGAATGCAGAATTTCTAGGTGAAATACTTCAAAGGGGCCATTAAAAAAATTAATACTAAATTGTTTGTATGTTTGTTTTATTGTATCCGTGCGACCCTTCTTCGCACATAATGGTACAGAGATATTGGTCAAGCGGTATAAGTTACATACTATAAATTTACATACTTATAATGATTACACTACATTATATACATTCAGCAGAAATAAACTCATTCATGATTCATTGATGTTTGCCATTTCCTTCATTACATAAAATTATGTCACCAAAGTCTTTCTTCGTTAACCCGACAAAAAGAATGAAATGCAAGATAGTTAACGGGCAGTATAAGTGGGCTATTTATTGTTTATAAATCTAGTATCTTGATTTCTTCCTTCTGAGAAGAAAATCTTTCTGCAGTGATATCCTTTAACTGGTTTTATAAAGAGTTTTGGTTTGAGAAAAAAGGATAGTACAATAGTTTTGGAGTTTGTTAAAAATGTGACTATCAGAGTAGGAAGATCCTTTTAGTACCTAGTTAAAATGTACTGAGGCATGTAAATGCTGTTTTTTTCCTACCTGAAATCATACTTGTGATTTAATTAATTTTTTCTAAAAAAAATTATTGTTCTTCGGAATGAATATAAGCATTGAATACTTGCATTCCCATGTAAATCGTAAGATTTAAATTTTACTTAAATCTTTAGAAATCACAGAGTCTACTTTTAGAAACTAAGGTATCCTAGAAACTTGTATTTTGTCAGCTTTGTGGGTAATCATATTGCCAGTTTGGTGCATTTCTATTGAACCATTTATGGCGCTGTAGTAGTTTGTATTCCTTTTTTTTTTTCGTTGTAAGATTTGACACTGCAGGAACGCATCAACCTGGTGAAATATTTCTTCGCAAAGAATCATTATTTTCTACTGAGGTTTTTTTTTTTTTTTCATTTACTTGAATTACTTTGTAGATGTGAGTTAAAATGTTAAGTGTTTATTTATGCACCACGCTCCTCTAAATTGCGGGAGTGGCAAGAAGGTTTACGCAACCAGAGCAGTCAATTGCCGTTACAC
The DNA here is from genome assembly GCA_003012365.1 of Medauroidea extradentata. Classification (NCBI taxonomy): domain Eukaryota; kingdom Metazoa; phylum Arthropoda; class Insecta; order Phasmatodea; family Phasmatidae; genus Medauroidea; species Medauroidea extradentata. The sequence goes on along the minus strand of PNEQ01030589.1, from coordinate 23,905 downwards.
TGCTCTCTAACCTACCTTCCCTTTTGACGCCAGTGTTGCCAGACCCACATTTTCTGTTCACTCATTAGGTACCACAATACAGGGGAAAGAGTAAAAAACATTATCATAATAAATTTCCAAAATAATTTATTATAGTGAGAAATTAGAAAAGCAATTTACAAATGGAAAAGTTTTAACAGTTGCGAAGCTCAGCAAATAATAAATCTAGAGTGTAAGGTTTTAGAACATTTTAAAATGTATTACATTCGAAACTGCATAACACCATACATTTTACAACAATACGTATAAAGCAAAGTAAATAATTTCAGTAAGTTGCTACATAATATATTCACGCATATAATACACATACATACACACACACACACACACACACCTACACACACACACATATATATATATCCATCCACACAGTAGCCTACATACATTATAGGCCTATATGTACACGTAACGAACGTGTGTATTAATTCTGCCAGATGACAGTTTATAAAGTATGTCGAAAATATGTTTTCAATTTTTCCGTAAAGTTAACTGTCGAGGGAGTAACGCTACTCTGAATAACGACTTACTAAAATCAGAAACTACTTACTTATTTGCATGGTTTTGTCATACTATTCAAAGTGTTATTGTTTAGAAACAAATTATATTGTGTGTTATATTTAAAGAAAATTTTAATTAATTGGTTATTTTCAGGATATAATATAACTCCCACTAAAATTAACTTTTTGGTTAAATTTTAAAATAATTTTCGACTTAGATATCTGTAAACTTTAAACACGTGAAATGAACACACGCCGTTCTGGCTCATCCTGTGCAAATGTATGTAAGTGAAACCTGTAATGTTACAAAAAAACTTTGTAAGCTAGTTTTCAAAGAATTATTTAAACACCATGTTGAAGGCTTGGCATTTGTCGCATTGTTGAAATTTATTATTTTTCGCTTCTATGAAGTTCAGAGAAGAAAATGTCAAATTCGCTATTATAGCGTGTATTATATTTATCCTGCTATAGTACAAGCATCGTATTTGAACATGAGACGTATATTTAGACCGTAATCAGTTCAGCGAATTAAGAATATGAATGGACTAATCAGGCCTTGAAAGGATTCATCGACTGGTGCATGGCCGGCGTTGCAGCGTGTCACGTGTATTCTTATCTTACGCCAAACCTCTTAACTTATTCACATTACGTTTATCTACGAAAAGAACACACACTTGAAACTATGCTTCTATGTTTTCAAAAATTCAACACGCTTGTTAGAAACATGCTTTTCGGCCTCTCAAAATGGTTAAAAACTTATTTTACTGCTATAACTCCGAAAATATTAGCTGAATTCTAGCAAAGCGAGAGGCATGCGTTGGTCTTTACTTCAAACTACTCAAAAATAAAATGTTGTGGTCACCGTTAAAGTCCCGTAGGAAAAAGACTACAACGAAAAGTGGCGCGTTGCGAATAGAGGTGATATCCTTCTCGTCAAGCGTGGGACACTGGCTCTTATCGCTACGCTGTTCCCACGTATCAAATGTGGAAATTTGATCCCGGCGAAGAATCCTCTTAATGCATGTTAAATTTCAACTGCGGTGTTTGTAACGTGACGTAAGACAAATAGAACTCACGCTGTAATAGAAAATTTCTGAGAATTAAAAACAAAAAACGTAAGATAAAACAATCAATAATTAGACAGATTCCGAGCCTAAAAACATCAACAATGCAGCAGTATAGAATTATAAGTAATTTTTTTTTGGATTGTGGACATACGTCATTGCTCATGTTTTGCTGATCAAACATGTGTTGAATGACAGAGTGCTAAAAACACAGAAAATGTCATAAAACACGAAACAAACAGAAAAAAGCAAAACCAGAGGAATTCTGTCAGATTTTTGTTAATTATTATCCTCTGTGATTGCTTTTCTGTTTGCTTTGCGTTTTATGTTCTTTTCTGTGTTTTTAGCACTTTGTCATTCAACACAACTTTGATCAGCAAAATATGAGCAATGGCGTATGTCCACAATCCAATAAAGTCTAACTGTAAACTCCCATTGCAACAAACTTTTAAAAACCTCAGTAGCGTAACTGCTGACTTGGCAACGTTGCTCGGCGCAGGCCGCAGCAGGTTTTGGGTCGCTGCCGGCGAAACTGCGCTAATTTTAATTCTCGCCGAAGCTGTTTGTAAGCTACTCCTTTTTTTTTTTTTTTTTGTACGCGTTAAGCCGCCATGGTAGTGGACGCACTGCCGGCGGGGGTGAGGTGATTAAATTCCTGGCGAGAGTCCAGGAGTCGACCCTCCTCCCAACCCCAGACCGGACGTCCCACGCATCTCTTGCTAGGAGTCACTCCCCTTGTCGGTGGTGAAGTAGCGACGACCTACCTTGTCTATACTCTATCCCACGTAACTTGGCAGTCCTGGTGGACGTTAAGGGTGTTCAAGTGCGATAAATTAATTTTATATCTTTATGAAATATTGTTAGTTTTGTAGACGATACTTGTGAGTACATTTTACTCTTCCGAAACAATTTTAGCTCTCATTTTTTTCTCAGGGGTGTCATTTAGGGGGGCAGGGGGGGCAAATGCCCCCCCTGGATTTAGAATTTCAAGTGTATAAAATTTATTTTTTGTATTTTGTCATTTAAATAATGCTAACTTAAGCATATAAAAATGAAGTTTTATTATTAAAGTTTCTAATTTATACATGCTAAATTAATTAAAAATATGCAACAAGGTCACTGTCGCCGAAAACAATCTTGCCCCCCCCCCCCCCGAGAAAAACCTGAAATGACGCCTCTGCTCATAATGGGGTGTCAAAGTCAAAATTTGCTTGTTCTGTTGCCATGCAAATAGTGAAAACCAACTGACCTACTTAAACAAAATAATTCACTGTGAACTTACATCCCATGAGCTATGCAAAATAACATTAAAAAAACCCATAACGTAATATTTTAAATTTAAAAAAAAAATCGCAAAATACAGAAAAAGTTTTTGAAATTCAGCCATACTTTTAAAATGCAAAAACAGTTCGCGGGATTTTTCAAATGTTTTATTACGTAGCCCATAGTATGTTATTTCACAGTGACTTATTTCACGTACGTAAGTCAATTGGATTTCACTATTTGCATGGCAGCAGAACATGCAAATTTTGACTTTGACGCACCGTTATGAGGAAACTACGCAAGCTATAATTGTTTCGTAACAGTGAACTGCACTCACAAGTATCGTTTACAAAACTAACACTATTTCATATAAATAGAAAATTATGACTTTATCGCACTTGAACACCGTTAAGAGGTCTGGAAAGGTACGATGTCGAGCGGACGACGTTTACTTATGTTAAAATTATTTTCAAATAAAATCGCGAGTATTTCTGAAATTCGGTTACTATAGAGGCCTTGGTATTATCATATTAATCAATTATAAAAATGACAGTTTTCCGTTTTTATTTTTTTATTTTTTTTATTTTGTGGTCTTAAGCCCTTATTTTTCGGAAAACAGTTTTCAAATTTTTACCAGAAAATAAATAATACTACCACCTAGTGCTATATAAATAAACATCCGCTGCTAAAATATCTAATCGGCAAAAAATCTCATCGAATTTTGATGAGTAACTCATATTTTATTGTTGAGTATTCCAGTTGTCCGCTCGACACGCTGTGGTATGTTTGGTCAAATATGTACCTAAAGCCTATACACAATTGTACGCTTTAACTATTGACTTTACGTTTCCGTCACTTAATGTACTTCGTCAACACACAATACAAACGTTAAGTTAAAGTAACGATATTTATTTTATTGATTTATTTCATTTATTTACCCACCCACAGTTCACCTACGGGCCGGTTTGCAACAAATACGTGTTACATTGCATCAGATAATTTACATTTGCAAATAAAGAAATACAAAAAAAAAGATCTTGGGATAACATTTGCTTTAAAGAAATAAATAAATCAAAGAACAAAATTTGCGTTAAAGTTAACTAACTTAACATAAATTGCCTTAAGAAAAAAATTTAATTACCTAAACAAAAAAATATATTACAAATACAAACATTACAAGCATTAACATTACAACCGTTTCAGTGAGTTTATGTCATCTAAATACAGAGTTGACCTTTAGCCTATTCTATTCCGAAGTTATGTAATTGACCCTGAAGTTATTTACTAATACAAGATTACAGGAAAAAAAAGAATAACCAAAACCTAAAAATATTTACAAATATAAGATTTTTCACTATTTGCATGGCATCAGTGATATTTAGTTGTCAACAATTTTGTATGCAGCGTTCTCCTTCTTTCCATTTAGCAGTTAGATGTAAGCTGAGATAAGTACAATGATTATGTTCTTAAAGTGGCCTTGAGTTTGCTCAGATTAGATCTTACTTCTTGTGGCAGGTAATTCACCAAGTTACTTACCAAATAAGTTGAAAAACGATTTAAAATCTGTTTTTTGAAACGTAAATATTATGATATAAATTATTATAAATGTGCCATAAAAGCGTATCTCGTAAATATTCCAAAACTATGCCCAGTTGTTAATATTATTTTTCATCTACTATAATATTTTTCAGAACAAAAGCAACGCCATCTAGTTACGCAATTAAATGTTCATTTACGAAAACTCCTCCAACGCTATTTATCAGGTTTTCGAGTACATTTACTTTTGATCCCAATATTGGAGAACAAACTATATTCAGAAATACAATTTTTTCGTTCTATATATAATCAGCAGGTTCTTTGCGAACGGCTATCTTGACTTTGACTTTAGTTTTCAGTTTATTGGAAACGTAAAGTCAAAGCTGCTTGACTTAAACTTTGGCGACGCCATTGTGTAAAACTCCATAAGGAGCCATGTATTTAAATGTATCGTACTGTAAAATGCTCAAGTTTTCAATTGTATAAAGGTCCTAACACAACACTACTGGTCACACTATCTGATTATAGGAAACAATTTTTTTTTTTTGCTTGCCATCCTAGTGAAAAGGGTTCGAGATTAGCGTTTTTACGACCTTGTTTACTATCTCTTTCCATTGTACATTTCATCTCTGATATCCTTAAAAATAACATACGAATTTTTACAGAGACAGTACACACATTGAATTCTATGCCACAGTTTAAATAATTTATCTCTAAGTGGATGGTTTCATCATCACTATACATACGTAAAGGAGGAGCTTTGGACAAGGAGAGAATGCCATTGTAGAGGCACTATGCTCTTTATACACAATGTTTCGAAGTCCTCCAACGCAGCTAAAAACAACTTTTTCAGCCTGCTGTACTTCAAAGTGTACTTACCTGATGTATGCGAAACTCCGGTACAAACGTGCACTGAACTTCGCTACAGACTTTCCACCAATAAAATTATATGATCCCCACTTAGTGTACCATTGTAAAAACGGTTCGGCGAGATTATTTCACGCTAGTTCAGCGCTTGGCTCGTTGAGGCGGCGCGGCATTTGATGCGTGCCTCAAGTTAGACCTTATTTAGAGGTACGTCAATTTCGCAGATACATTCCAGGTCAGATTGAACGCCCAAAAAGTATACTTCACTATCACGTCTGTGATTAGTAGGCAGCTATCACGAAACGCATTTGACTACTGCAAGCTAGTAGTAAATAAGGAAATAATTCATAGAGCTATCGCTTGTAATGTTATAAGCCAATGAATAATCGACTGTATCCAGAGCGTGTACAGGACTGAGAAATCTAGGCTACTGCCAGATGAATCCGCGAAATTGACGTACCTCTAACCTTATTGCTCCGCCGCTTCTGAGCATCCTACGCGCAGCTAGGCAGTGCCTATTAGGTGCTTTTATTGTTCAAACATTGACAGGAATGGTAAATTTGAAAGAAATGAAGTTAGCAAGGTTTTCACGAAAACCCTCACTTTATGCCTGTCCATATATATATATATATATATATATATATATATATATATATATATATATATATATATATATATATATATATATATATATATATATATATAT
>PNEQ01030589.1:0-10489 GCA_003012365.1 Medauroidea extradentata | reverse complement strand
AGATATTAACTAAGCCAAAGCCATCAAGGGGGATTGATCCCCTGTCAGATCGGTTTTACGGTTTTTCTTATAAATCAGGGACTAGACACATTGTTTTACTTTTTTCACGCTGACAAGGCTTAGTTTATTGATTCATTCACTTTTTGGAATCCACATGGCATTGCATATGTTAATGTTGCGGCCTCTGTAGTCGCTCCCGTATATAAAGTAATTTTTCCTTTTCAGCTGTTTCCCGTTGCAAAATAATGAATATATTATGGTTTCAGCAATTACAGAAAATCGACGAAGTTTGTATCTATGCCTTGTCATGACAAAAATTTTGATACATCGACTGGAACAGAAGTTATCGAGAAGAAACAGATGAATCCAAGGTGGTAGGGATCAATACCCCTTAATACTCGTCTTCTTTAGTGTGTACAATAAACGTGCGCGCATACTACATGTGTACAGAAAATAAACAATCAATCGTCGCAATTATTTATATATTTTTTAATTTCTAACTTTAAGTTAATAATTTTTGTATTGCTCTTAAGCAAATACATACAGAGTGTTTTATAACCAAGCCGAGATTTGATATTTACTAAGGAAATATTTTCACCTTTACTGCTGGAGAGTTTATGACCCGCCTAACGTGTTCTACAATACTCGCTCAAAGCTTCGCAAAATCAGTGTAACTGAAAGGAAACGGCTAGTGAGAAAGTGAGGTTACGTTGCCGAAATATATCTTGGGCTTTCACTGGTTTTGGCGGTGCAATTTCCGCTTGTTTACGGGCCAGTTTTCACTTTATTTCGAGCGGCTTCCGTCAAATAGCCGTCGTGTTCGTCACACATCGCACCTCTTTCATGGTTTTAGTATAGGCATTTGCTACGGGAACAAAATTTGTTGGTGTTACACGTCAACAGACTACGTGCAAATTGCTAGTTAAGAATCAAATATTTCTCAGCTTTGAATCAGTCTTGTAAATCGCAATTTAGTCCTGTATACGGTTGTTACGAATATTGACTTTGTGTGAATAAGGCATGGCGCCAAGGGCGATGTTGACCGGCTCATCTGCTGCGGTATCGCCTCTACTGCAAGACTCTGAATCAACTTTCAGTGGTATCGTAGATCATTCGCCTGTCTGACACTTTTGGTAACGACTTCATCTCTTTATTGGTGAAGGGGGGGGGGCCGCGGTGGCCGAACGGTCAGACCATTTGCTTCCCACCAAGGCGATCCGGGTGCGATTCCCGGTGGGGTCAATCCCCGAATTTTCGCATGTGGGAATCGTGCCGGACGATGCCGTTGGTCGGCGGGTTTTCTCGGGGATCTCCCGTTCCCCCCTCCTCATTCCGGCGATGGTCCATACTCACCTCACGTCAACCCTCACCAGTACTAAAAACATCGACGTTAAGCGCTGACAAAAATCTCTCACTCCCTCTTTATTAGTGAAAAGGTTTAAGCAAAAAAATATTGCATGTTTTTAAAATTGTTTCACACGAATCCCGTTAGTAGGTTTCCAGATATAACAAGTTATAAACAATTTGTTTTTAGCCATTTTGTAGGGTTCCGAAATTATTTTCCTAATCGATTTGGTGCTTTGTAATTACCTTCCCGTCATCTTTAGAGAGTAACTTTACTTTTGTACGTTGACACAATGGGCACATGTATAATAGTTTCGTTAAAAAAACTTATTTACGAACACACTGCAACGCATTTTAAGCGCATGGAAGGCAGCGCCCTTAAGGCGGTCGCCTGATGAAAGGTATATGTTTGTGTGTGTGAGGTGAAAATCGATGAGGCGTTACGAGCGATGTCGGCCGACACACGTATTGTGATATCACCTCTACGTCTGAAGTCGTAAACGCACGCTTTGTGTTCTCGCCGTAACGTTTTTATTGTGGGACTTTTGGCTACTACTGACATTTTCAAAACTAACTATTGTCAAATGGTTAATTACTTTTTTAGATTTTGGCTACACCACAATGGCCATTTTGTGACGTTGATGAGTGATTATGCAAAAATTATGGGGCCTAATATGTTTTTATTTGAGGAAATGACATATTACCTGATGTGCGAAAGTTGAACAGTGTTTGGCAGATATATAAAAGATGAAATTTTACGGGTCCAACGCGCTTTATAGGTGACCCTATCGTATTATTGAACTTGAAGACTTCAATTTCGAACAAATCCTTTAATTATATCTTGAGAAACAACCGCGTGAAAAAGTCGATTTTAGCCCAATTCCAGAGCTTTAAAATAATGCTTCCAATGTGGTGGTGTCTTGAAAGTCACATTCACAAGTAGTATGAAGTGTGTTTTCTCTTTTGCAGATAAGCATTGTGGACGCACGTTTACTGGTCTCTGAGAAAAAACTTTACTCCGAACACGCTACACGCAGTTCGAGCGCCAACCAGGCGGCCGCCTTAAGCAGCGAGCACACTGGATCCGTTCAGTTCAGTTTAGTTCAATCCTTGACTGATAGGTTGCTGTTCATGTTAGACGGCGCACCGCGTCCGTTCAGTTCAGTTCTGTACGTCTCCGTCACCGTCCGTTCAGTCGAGCTTGCCCCAACTAGCAAAACAGACGGAAGGTACAGGGCAAGTGTTTTGAATGTGATAAATTAATCCCCAACTGAAAGCGAACGGATGCAGTGTGCGCCTGCATGACTGAAACTGACTGATGGAAACCGAACGGAAATGAACTGACCTGCCTTGAACGGATCCAATGTGCTCGCTCCTTTAAGGGCTTGTTCCCGAGTTTTTTTTCAGACTGGTGCTAATAACTCAAATATTTTTTAACCAAAAGTTTTGGAAAAATTTGAGTCAGTGTGCAGTCGATCGATGCACAATACTGTGGACGCATTTTTCAAAATAATGTACCATTCGCCAGCAAAAAAATAATTTCCTTCATTTTTGCTTATTTTCACGACGAAAAACGTGGTACTTTGGGTAATGAAATCTAAAAAACCATTCAGTATAATTCTACAAAAAAATTCAGCTACAAATTATAACATATAAGTGTCAAAACTGTGCAGCGAAATTTTGATATGAGTATTAGGTAGCAACAAAAAAAATATTTTCGAAATCACTGCAAAACTCCGTAGCAAGACCGGCGACGGAAGCACTGAGTGAGCAATAAACCTTCTTCCGGCGTCGCGCAACAAGTCTTGGGTGTGAGAGGTGGTCGTCCTTCTTGTAGAATGTAACATCTTGGTCACAGGATGCTACCTGACATTTTAGCTCATTTCTACAAGCACGCCTCAAGCCACGAACCTTGGAGAAACACCGAATTGGCAACGGAGAACGCGGGGAATAAAGGCAAGGGAAATTTTCTCTGTCTGCGAGTCTCCTGCTAAGCTACGTCTCGGCAGTGTTACCAAGATATGCGGGATTTCCCTAAGTGATTGATATTTTTTGCGTGTAATGAACGTTTGTGTATATAGGAATGTTATGTTTAAATTGTACGTTAAAGTAAATACTGCACCCCAAGAACAAGATCAACGTAACTAATTCATAAAATATAAAAATCCTGGAATTTGATTTCTAGAGGTTCATTCGTAAATCACATTATTGATATGAAATACTACACTCTGTAAATTTGCGACACAATAAGCTTTTAACCGCATAGTTTGAGTATTAGTAAACATATAACGGCCAATTTTAAATTAGCCTATAACATTTTTGCATCCAGGTCTTTGGTACTAGTGAGGGTTGACATGAGGTGAGTATGGACCATCGACGGAATGAGGAGGCTTAGAAAACTGTATATCCCGAGAATACCCGCCAATCAACAGCATCATCCTGTACAATTCCGACATGGAAAACCCGGGGACCGATCCCGCCGGGAATCGAACCCGGATCGCCTTGGTGGGAGGTGAACGGTCTAACCATTCGCACTGAAAGAAAAATACTGTAGAATGTCTTCCCTGCAAACAAGTTTTGTAGTAACCACAAAATAATAATTTAGTTGGGGCCAACAAAATGTTTTGGTGGTGTCTACAAAGTAAATTTTGCAGGGTAAATACTCACAAAATATATCGTAGCTGCCACAAAATATTTTTTTTTGTACGGCCACCACTGAACCATATTATTTGTTTTATTACCAAAGTCTCGTTCCGGGAGTGTAGCTTAGATTTAGCATGTTACGTAATGAATGAGACCACGCACAAAATGTCTCCGAAACTTAAAGTGTAAGCCTTATGGTGCCCGTCTACCTGCCATGAAAGTTGTGATGTAGAGGTTCAGGAGAATAGTTTTTTCACAGAAAATATTAGTCGTGAGATTGTGTGTTTGACATATAAAAGATATTAAGGTACCTCACACTGAGGGTAAATGGTTTCAGTTCTATCAGTTTCTTAAATAATTAGAAAATAGGGCCTTAACATTCCAAATTAGTGCCTTTTCCGGCTTGTATAATGCCGTTATTTTTTGTTATTTTTACTTAAAATAATTTAACCTTAGTAGATATATCCTTTAGTTTTCAATCCCGTGACTGTTTGTACCTTGTAACAACTGAAATATTTAAGGAAATCTTGTTCTTGTAATATGTGTCCTGCGCAAATATGCAGCCAGTGTTGTGGAAAATTGAAGGATTCGCGAGACCGAGCCGAGAGGACAACAAAGATAGCGAGAGACAACCTCCCCCATAACAGGGGTTGACCCAATCCCGCTTTTATAGGGGAAAACTCCACGTCCATGAGGTCGAACGGCCGCTAAGGCGCTATGTAGGCGGGCCCCTTAACGAGAACCTTACGTGCAATATAAAATATTACATTGTACAACAAAAGGTTTATTTTATGTTTCAATTTCAACATTTTAATGTGGATTAATTTCGTTAATTTGCTCGCCTCAGGCCGGCAAGTGATGCGCAGAGCTTCGGCTGATGAACATTTGAACTAAAACTATTTAAAGGCCATTAGTGACGTCTGCTTATGAACATCATTCAAATAACTTTACACTGTTGTTTATCAATACAATGTCCTTCAGTAAACTTTAGAGCTTATTTCATCGTGGTGGAAAAGTGATAGGTTCGCCTCTGTTGGTCTCACAGATGCGAGTTGTTGGCGAGAAGACTGTACATTAGTAGATTGATAAAGCAGATGCACTCTTATCTCAAAATCACTTGTCATTTCGGCATTAACAAAACAAATTGTTTCAAAATATTTGCAACAGTTCTCATAGTTACAATATTTATGTAATAAAAATGATTTACGTTAGTTATTGCACTGGAAAAATTCCTTTGAAAAATTATTTCTTTAGTTATACTGAAGAGTTGTTGATTTGGAGATACGTATTTTTGGATCTGCGCCATCGATATTGACAAGCGCTTAGAGGCTAGGTTTAGACGTGATGCGCACTTCTAGACTCGAACACGCAATATATTTCCACACAGGCGGTTGCCTTAAAAGCAATACGTCATTATCTAATATTAAAAACATGTTACAGTCAGGTACAGTCAGAAATATTTAGATAATATTAAAACATATTAAAATGTTTAAAATGCTTGAGTAGGCCTAAGCATGTGGCACTCACACAGAATAATTTTGTTGAAAATTATCTGTCGATCATTAATTATTAAATTTAATTAATTAATATTCAACCAAGTGAATAGCACGATAGTTACACGTTGGGCTGGCATTCGGGAGGACTTCTCATTCTGATTTGGGTTCTTCATAGTTTACCAATACCACAACAGCCTACTCTTTCATATAGGCCTTGGCCGATTCTTTACCCAATCCCTGTACATTGGTAAGGTTGTGTGTAATAATATCTAACGACATTGTTGTTGACTAGCGGTAAGGCCAATTTAAATAAAAAAAACTAAATAAACGAAAAAATATTGCAAGTTTACAAACATTGGTTGGGGAGTTTGACATAAGTTAAATGAACATCACTGTACAGTTATAAAGTATATTTATACAGCATGTACCGTAGAACGGGGTGAGGTTACGCCAAGTGGGGTGAGATTGTGACAACCTAATTTCATAAGTTTATGTCTACAGATAATTCACAGTTTTGAAGAATTAATAAAATTTGTTAATTTATATAAAAAACAACGCAAGAATAGGAAACTCTTACTATTTTATACACACAAGTATGTCACAATCTTCCCCCACTATGCATAATCTCAAATCTCACCCCGTTTTACGGTATATATATATGTGTGTGTGTGTGTGTGTGTATGTGTATGTATATACATATACACACATATATACACATATATATATATATATATATATATATATATATATATATACACATATATATACTCACATATATATTCACTGTATATTGAAACAAGTTCAAATTAGAAAAAATGTTATATCTAAATTTAAAAAAATATCCTTTGATGCTATTATGATGCTTTGGCAATCACAAACAACTATCCAGTGGATGTATCGCGTAGGTACACATGGCATCCTATTCACGTATTTGACTATGCCATCCGAAGGTAGCGAACAAACTATAGTAGCTCGTATTGTTCCACTCGACCGCTGGTTATGACCTTTCGTCTCTTTCGCATTCTATTCATCGAAAACTCGGCGTTCTATTCGTCAGGCCGAAATGTCCTGAGATGCTAGTTAATACTTGTATTATACTAGTTTAGGGAAAGTTGCAAAATATAAGACATTTCAAAATGTATTGTACACAGTAAAAGCACGTTCGTTGCCGCAACAGAATTGTGTTTACATATTATCACGGGGGTAGCACACGGTCGGAATTGACGGCGAGGGGAGTGAAACCAAGAGGGGGGAAATGTAGTCACCGCAATATTATTTAGTTTACGTTAAAGAAATCTTACCTTACAGTAAAGCAAATGTAGAAAACTTATGTTTTGCCACATTTTGTCTTGAGAATTATTATTTTAAATAATAAGGTTATCTTCGTAGCAAGGATAGCACTTTTAATAACATAAATATTGTGATGTAAATATCAGAATAATAACCACAAAGATTTCAAATAAACTATCTTAACAATTACACAATTTTTGTTACCATTGCTTTATCTTTAAAACAAAATTTCCTTTGCGGCCAAGTGTTTTACTGTGTAATACTTTCTAAACATGTACCTGAAATTTGGCAAATTTGTGTAATTTTTTGTACATTTATTGGAAAAATGTTTTGTTTACATATTATCGTGACGAGACCTATTAGGAATTCGCTGCGTGCATTTTTTTTTACCTGGGTCGTACTGACCTTGTGCCCTCGTGAATCCCGAGGAGCGAAAATGTAACAAAACTGCTGGCTCTGAAGTGGCAGTGACGTCACAGGGGTATCTTCTCTCGCAGATGTCTGTTCCAGCCCAATGCCCCGCGCTTGTCACGGATAAATAACGAGGACATTCGTGAGAGGCAGGAGGGGTAAAAAAAATAAAAGGAGAAGCGGGTGACTAATTGGACTGGAAAGGATTATGTACGTCTCCGAAACCCGTTCCGCACTGTGCAGCGACGCGGTGCGGCCGGCGACAAGCCTCATTTGTGGTTGCACAATGAAGAACCGCTCGGTCCTTCTGTCTCTCATGTTGGCCGTTATTTTTTATCGCTTTAAATTTAATTAACCCACGCATCGCTTAAGAATGCGTGGTAGATAAATAAATGTTGTAAACATCAATTGATTTCTACGCGTTTTTCGAATCTAATATGGATAAAATACTCAATGACAATCCTAGATAATGGTATTTGACAACTTTACGAGTAAATATTGATCCAGAATTACTAATTTGTTACGCATGATCTTTTGCGCCGCAGTTAAATGCACGATGTTACGGCGTCAGAGATTGTACCTCAGAAGTTCGTAACACTGGGAACAATTTTTTTTTAAACGCTAGTTAAAACTATTGTCTAGGATTGCTATTGTTTAGTTTTCGCAATTTGGCTTCAAGAAACCTACAGTTATATATTCATGTTTTTAACGTTGAATTATATACCACGCCGTCTTACTACTGTTTAGAAAACGCCGCAAATTAACACTACAGTAAAACAGGGTTACTTTGTCAATTTTAGGTGCTACTTTGACCATTCAAAATGTTAGTTTTGGAATCTTTTGATAAATAAGTAGATACTTGGAACTTGGTGCTCTAAATATTTTTTTTTATAAATATAATTAACCTTTAAAACTTTCTCTGGTAGACGACATAAATACCAAAATTTTGAGTGGAAAAAGTTACCCCACAAGGTCAAAGTAAGCCGGCCTATGTTGTATGGTCGGTTAGGCGTCAGCGCGTGAAGTACTGGGTATGAATCCTGGCTCAGGCATGGATGTTATATTGTCCATTCATCTCACTTCACCCTCGTCGGCTCTTAAGTGGCCCGCCTACCTGCCATGAAAGTTGTGATGTAGAGGTTCAGGAGAATCGTTTTTTCACAGAAAATATTAGTCGTGAGATTGTGTGTTTGGCATATAAAAGATAATTAAGGTACCTCACACTAAGGGTAAATGGTTTCAGTTCTATCAGTTTCTTAATTAATTAGGAAACAGGGCCTTAACATTCCTAATTAGTGCTTTTTCCTGCTTGTATATTGCCGTTAATTTTTGTTATCTTTTCTTAAAATAATTTAACCTTAGTAGATATATTCTTTAGCTTTCGACCCCGTGACTGTTTGTACCTTGTAACAACTGAAAATTTTGAGGAAATCTTGTTCTTGTAATGTGTGTCCTGCGCAAATATGCAGCCAGTGTTGTAGAAAATTGAAGGATTCGCGAGACCGAGCCGATAGGACAACAGAGAGAGCGAGAGACAACCTCCTCCATAACAGGGGTTGACCCAATCCCGCTTTTGTGGGGGGAAAACTTTACGTCCATGAGGTCGAACGGCCGCTAAGGCGCTATGTAGGCGGGCCCCTTAATACCTAGTTGTTAAAAGGCCAGTAAACACACTCATATCCAATGCAGGAAAATGAACTTACGGTGATGCAGGAGTGCATCAGCTATTGCTGCGTGTAGTTAAGAATATGAAGATCGATTCTGAGCGTTTTTAGTTACGGTAGCGACAGAAATAAAAATTAAAAATTAATTAAAACTAAAAAACTCTAATTAAAGCAATTTCACCAACTATAGTTAAATATTCAATCAAATAATATCACCTATCACCTACACGGTTTGAAAAATCTTTAATTACACCAGCATTAACTAATTAAATTTGTTGGAAGCAAATAACTCAACTATAAGAAACTAACCTAACCCATCTGAACTAAGAAAAATATTAATTAAATTATATCTGAGATTCACGCCTGTTGTAGAAAAATAAATACGACCAGTAAATAAATCATTGTGTTTAATCTTTCCTGTAATAAAAAAATGAAAGTTGAAATAAATGAAACGTGCAGAATTAAAATGAATGATATTCAGTCAATTAACTTGACCATCTTGTTTAAGGTTAAGAGATATTCGGTGAAGAACTTTAAACCTTTACCAAATAGGTAGTTTCATCTTTGCTGTGTGCATGAAACAATTCATCTGATTTACCAATTCAGATAAAACTTCGCACACATCTCCCCATTTTTGTACAGGGTGCTAAATTGCTTATTTTACGCATTCCATGTTTGTGAAACCGGATCACGTAACTGGATTTCTAAGAGCACTTCGACATTTAAGGTGTTAGCTGTAACGGTTTTTACACGAATTTTTTTTTACACTCAAGAAACAGTTTGGCTCTTTCAGCTAGCAGTAACGGTTTTTGAATTTAAATCTACTGCTGAGTAATCTGGTTGAAAATTAAAAAATTAAAAATTTCGGACAAGATTACATTTTCATAATGTACTGTAATTCTTATTGTTACTGTTCGTCTCAATGAAGAGATTTCTGAAGTGGTGTTAACTGGTCAAATTGAAGATTTACGAACATGATATTTATGTAAACAAAACCAACTAATTTTTATTTAAATTTTTAATTTTTAAAATTAATGTGTAAATGCTTCTGTCCTGAAAACATATATAAATAAAAAATTAAAAATATTAAAATGTATAGAAGATTAAACCTGCAAGATAGATTACATTCCTTTATGTTTAACAGTAGCACTGAGTGACGCCATCTTTGCTCTGTAAGGATGGTGGCGCCTCTACTGAGCGTGGTGGAGCAGTGGTGAAACACTCGTCTCGCATTCAGGAGGACGAAGGTTCGATCCCCGACTCTGGGCTTCCTGGTTTCGGTTTTATAGGGTTTTCCTAAATCATTTCAGGCCAATGCTGGGATGATTACCTAAGACTATTATCCAGCATTTTAACTGCTTAAATGATAATTATTTTTTATTCCTAAACAAGAGCAGATATCGTAAAATGGTTGCACAGTTTTCTGACAAGTTGTTTTTACTACTGAGACGCATATGGTCGACCTGCATCTCATTTGTCTCCCGTCACGTTTGTTATTTTTACGTATATTGGTTTTATTCTACATCGAAATTAACAATGTCTGTTATTGAGCAGAGATATGTGGAGGGCTTGTTTTATGAAATGAGTACTTACCTTTCACGTTTGTGCAGTTCTGCTTAGACCTGGTACGACGATATGACA
>PNEQ01030572.1:0-10485 GCA_003012365.1 Medauroidea extradentata | reverse complement strand
CTTCCTATGAGAAGTATCGTACCCATTTGGTAAATTTTGTGTAAACTCACATATTAATGCCATACTTTGCTTTGATTCCAGCAGGAGATCTAGTGACTCATCCCAAGGGCCAGTCACTATGAACTTCAAGATGTCCACATCAGGTGATCCTGCCACCCACAAATGCTAAATACATAGCACCAACATAAACTCTCCCCAACTCTAGCACAATTGGAGAGAGTTTCACTTCTATGCCTAATCCCGCTCCCCTTCCACCCCTTCAGGGATTTCGGGAGAATAAATTTTTTCAATCGCAGGCAACAGGTTTCCTCCAGTGTTGACGCTGGTTTACTGTTGCCATCCCATATAGTAAATTCCAAAAGGCCACTGAGGCAAATGCCCCCTCAGTGGTCTAGATCCTAGCGCTTAGACGCACCGCGGACCACGCAGCCTCCCTCCTGCCACAAGGCAGGAGTGAGGTTGACGGTCACAATGTTTACATGTTACAACGAATAGCGTATAGCCGACTAGGCTGGAACGTACTAACATCCTCCCCCTAAATAACCCCCGATATCGGGAGGTCCCACCAAGCCAGCTGGCAGGTCGGGGATCACCATGTGCTGCGAGGAGGGGCAGTACAAAAAAAATGCAATGGGATCCACATACTTCTTAATTCAATGCTCTGTTGACTGAAAATATTGTTATTGCTAATAATAAAGGCTGATTCTTTTATTTTTATTTTAATTTTGTCAGTTTCCTGTGTAAGTGGTTTAGAGTCTTCCCAAAGGATTTTGTGGCTATTTTCCCATGCATGTTCGGCCAGTCTAAATTTTTGAGTTTCGCCTTTCTTTTATACGGGTTGATAGAGCTCTGCCAGTTTCACCAATGTACATATGACCGCATTCACAGGGTATCTGATATACACAGTTGTGTGTTTGTAGTTCGTCTGTGGCTGGTTTCACCCTGGTAACCATACTTTTAATGGTTGTTTTGGATCGGAATGCTGTTCGAAGTCCATATTTGTTTCCTAGACGTCTTATTTTTTCCGAAAGGCCTCGAACATACGGAATAACTAGGGTTCCTGATGGTTTTTCTGTTTCTGTTTCTTGTATTATTTTTAGTTTTCCTTTTAACAGTCATTTATTTCGCAATGGCGTATGTCCAAGTAAATAAATCCAATCAATATATATATATATATATATATATATATATATATATATATATATATATAGTTTTATTGTTTGTATTTGTTTCTGTCTGAAATATGTTACTAACCACAGTAAAAGTATTGTATTTAGGTTTGTAACACATTTGAAATATATATAAATGCACACGTTGAAAAATATTTTCTTTTATTTGTATTTCTTACATTTTGTAGTTGCGCATAATTTGTAATTCTGGTCCCCATTTCCTTATGTGAACATATGCAGCGTGACTTGCCGCGGAGAATGCTTCGGCGGTAGAGAGGTCACGCGAAGTAAATCTGTATGCAGAGTGTATATCAATAAATGATTTCGTTATGCCGAAAATACAATTTACAAGAAAATAAATTAAATAAAATATTTTTGGCAAACTACAAAATTGATTAAAATTTGTGCGCATCAAAACTGTCCGTTCAGAATGCTTGGAAGTTGGTTCATGCTGTTGTTATAACATATATTAATATTATCGTTATTGCAAGTAGACTAATACTTTATATAAAAAAGGGATAATATGAGCTTGCAATTTTCACGATTATAGATATTAATGTAACATTATACAAATGTAGCATCGGAAAATTGTTGTAACATTTTATGTAGGAAAAAATAGTATCTACTTTTCAAAAATAAACATAAAAAACGGAAAATTATTTTAAATACAACTCGCATGCTAAGACTATACTTAAACGCTTACAACTGCACGGACACGTCTACGACTTAATCATTTCCACAATTTACCATTCAGTAAATGGACGAGGCTAGGCCTAACCTTGTTCGTCAAATAAACCAACTATGATGAAAGCAACGTGTTTAACTACGATATATATATATATATATATATATATATATATATATATATATATATATATATATATATATATATACGGAAATATGAATACAGTTAGTTTGGCAGAAGTTGCGATAGCCTATGTAAAAATTACAACACTCGTAACGACATTTTGACATTGTTATTTTTCGACAGTGCTCTTTATATACATATGGAAACATATTTTTAGTAAAATTCTTTTATTTTTACAACGGAGAACAGTACTTTTGCCACCTAGTATTCATTTATAGGCTTAAAATTGCTTCGCTACGCATGTGCACAACAGACCATCTGCAGTCGGTATCACTATTCCGAAGGTTCAGAAGTTCACCACCAGATGTCAGCCACTTTGCTTTGCATCTCCCATAACGTATAAATGCCCTCTCACTGTCGACAGGGTATTTGTAGCAACCTAAGGGGGCGGATCACCCGCCATACTGAATTATTTTAGTTTCCATATTCTTGTAACTATGGGGAGAAAATGGGAAATTTGCGATTATTGCGGAAATTCTAACACGTAATCTTGCGCTTCAATACAGACATGCCAACTAAACTGTTTACAGCTAGTTGGGCAAATGAAAGTTCAGAAACTACTTTTTAATACTTTGGCCTGATTGCGGTTTAATCAAACGTTGCCAGTAAATGATCATGTCTGTGCTGTATCACAATGTAAGTAACATTTCCGCTATAATAGCAAGTTTAAAATTTTTCTTCTGATGGAAATAAAACCTGAAAATCAAACCATCAAGCCTTACTGTAGACAGGTAATTATTGTGCCTTTGTTATACAACGCTATGTGCGTTATTTCAAAGTTGACAGCCTCAACTGCGGTGATGCGCCATTGTCTTCCACAGAGATAGGAGTGAAGAGACATACACAACCCACAGTCCTGAACCAGGAGAGGTAACGTTACATTTCACCTCCCAGGCCGGTAGTCAAACCCGAGACTCCTGTTCTGCCAGCCAAAAGCTCTCGCCCTCGAGCCGAGCGTTGTTTTAATGTTTTGTACAGTGGCAATGCTTCCACCTAGCTACTGCACCAGATATTACACTATACCCCGATTTAAGTTTGTAGTAACCCCAAGTATTTTGTATTTTTTAGAAGACAAATTATTGTATTATGTCGATTTTTCGTGTTCAGTATAGACGAACAATGATTTACACCCAGCCGGTCTTGTGAATCGAAACCAGTACTTCTTGCTTCGTAATCCGGTGCGCATCCGACTAGGCTACGAAGGTCGGTTTGCGACCGGACATCTGTTACTTGTCGGTTAGAAAATGCAGTCAAACCACCTTCTACGGAACTTAATGCGAAAAATGGATAATCCTAAGATGTCGGTCACTGATCTGCCTGGCAGGCCAGAAGAAGCAATATAGTGCAGGAAGGCCTTGTACTGACTCCCACAGCGACTGCTCACTTCCTACACAGCTACTATACAGCGGTAGTGAGCTAGCAAGGTCCTATATGCTGCAGTAGCCTTCACTGCTACCCACAACTGTTCTCCGCCCTAACACTAGCCGCCTCCTTCAACCACACACGAACACCACTTCCCTACTTTAACTACGCTTCATTATACTACAGGTTACAAAGATCTATGTTACAAGTTTGGCACATGGAACATTTCTGCCACTTGAGCGCTGGAGTCGGTAAGAGATGTCAACTGACCTATAACGGAGATTTCTCGAATTTTAGGTTATATTAAGTTGGTAATGTAAGACGCGAAATAGGTTTCTTTAAATCATAAATTTAGTTAGTTCTGCTTCATAGTCAATGTGTGGGTGTTTGAACTATCGCGTGTCTTGGGGCTCTGCAAACCACAAACGTATGGTGTCGCAGTAACCATATTGTGATACAGTCAAATGAGAGACGTAACTTCACAAATGCACTCTGTCAATAACCACGAAGCACAGGGGCGTCATTTGGGGCTACAGGAGAGGGGCAAATGCCCCCCTGGATTTAGAATTTTACGTGTATAAATATATTTTTTGTATTTTTAAATGTAAATAATGCTAACTTAAGTACATAAAACTGAAGTTTTATTATTAAAGTATCTAATTTATACATGCTTAATTAATAAAAAAGATGCAACAAGGTCACTGTCGCCAGAAAACAAAATCTTGCCCCCCCCCCCTAGAAAAACCTGAAATGACGCCCCTGACGAAGCAGAAGTGCAGTTGTGCACTTAAGACACTGAAACAAACTTGGGTAAAATATTTTCGCGAAAACTACCGGGCCCTAATTATCATACCTGAGTTTTGCATGCATCCAGTTGTTATAGTTTAAGGCGAGGTAGTCTGAAATGGCCGTTTTAGCTTCAATAGAAGGACATCTTTGTACTTTAGATTAGTAGCTCAAGCATCAAGTGCTAGGATAGGATAACCAATCTGCAGGTTGATCTTGCTCTGCCTGCAGCAGGTTAAGTAGCTATAGCTGCCATGTGAAAAACTGTCTCCTTAGAGACTGTCCCAGGCCTTATTCATTGTCATGGCAAAACCGACCTTCAATATGAAAGAGTGTAGTAAGTAGTGTACGTTGTATGATGACTCATTTACCTCGAGCACAACCACTGAGGACTGTACCAGAAATACGTACAGTCGAAGGTTAAATTAGTTAAATATAAATAATATTCAATCACTGGACGCAAAGGGGCTGTACGAACAACACGTAGCGATATTTACAGAACGTTCACTCCCTTATAAATGTTGTCCATGGCCGTACTTGATGTTTCGGATCGTGTACTTTGAAACGTTTAGAGACCAAGTATTTTCCCGCTGGTAACTGATAGTTATTTTATCAGTATAAAACTTACATAATAATTTTTTCATATTTACTTAAGCATCATTCTGACGCAATTATCCTCTCGATATCTCAACTTGTTTGGTAGATATATGGCAATACTCAAAAAATAATTTTATGTTTTTTCACCTCTCAAGTGGTCGAATATTGCAAATTATTGGGCTACCGCCATATGCTAAACGTTTGCATAAGTATACGACTGAGGTGAAAATCACGACGAGAACCCAGTGAGTCAAAGCTTAATCGACGATTCATTTAAAGCATTTTTCATCTCTTCACACATAGCCCTGAGAGTGTGCACTTGTCGTGAAATATGTTTTCGGGCATTTACGTACTCATCATAAAGCGAAAACCAACTCTATATGTCGACGGGTTCGATTACAATAATGTATTTACCTAAAACACATTCCATGTCTTTTTACCCGCTTGGGGTTCGAATTTAGAAGGAGACAAATTTTATAGAAAGTTATGACTATTGTATGGGCATCACATTGAAGTGGAAAACACGACCAAACCCCGTTGGGTTCGAGATATATAGACGATTAATTGAAAACATCTTTCACTTCGTTTCGTCACTTGTCACCTCCTTAAGTGTAAAATTTTGAAAAATTCTTAAACTACATTTCAGGTATATAAATAAACATTAATTTGTAGTAAAAATCGCGTTGATAGTTTAAAGTGAGGGAGATCGGTAAATATCATTAATCGGAAACACATTTTTCCTTTTTTTTTTTTCTTTGGGAGTCGAATTTTGAAAATCCTTAAACTTCTTTTTGGGTATTATCATTAGCATCATTTTGAAATTAAAAGCTAATCTGAAGGGTTCGATAGCTATAGCTATTGATAACAAACAAAAACACATCTCAGGTCCCTTCACCCTATTAAAGGCTAAATTTTTCTAAAAATAAGTACATTGGCTAATTTGCATTTTATGATTGACCTATTGAAGTAAAAGTCACAACGATGTGCAATCGGGTTCGAGCTATGTAGACGAATCTTAGAAAATATATTTCACCCATTTTCACCTCCTTAGGGGTCGAATTTCGAAAAATATCTTCCTAATGCTCGTCTACAACCTAAAAGTAACCCACACAAAAAATTTCACGTTTCTAGGTCCAGCACTTTGGACTGACGTTTGATGTATATATCTCGGCACGATGCTCTATATTCCTTTGGCGTAAGTTCTTCACTGGAAGACAATTTGGGCGCCAGATCTTAAACACACTCTCTACATGCTATGTTCGGTAACACGAGCTCTTTGAAATATTTATTCTTTTCTACGTATTTGTATATTTCCGTCACTTGTCAATACAAACCAAGCAGTGTAACAAACATAGTGTATCGGTTGCTCCGTGCTCAAAAGTAGAAACCTAAGACCACAAAGAAATATATTATTTATTAGTCTTGGCAAAACTATATTTGTCTTCAAAGTGCTTACCTTACCGGGAACAAACTACAGCAATAATTTTGCTCACAACGTAACGAATTTTTAGGATTGTTGTTTTTCTTTTATTCCATATTGATTTATAAATATCTGTATATTTCATACAGCATAATGTGTTCAGTGTTGCCAGTTTCACAGTAACTTCTTAAGGTGGCTCCCTACATAGAGAGCGTTTGTGTGTGAGGCACAAAGAACAGTTAAGAGCACCGTATCTAATATAGTTGGCTTCCTCCTCTACGCACAAATAACTTAAGGCCATGCTCTCTTGTTTCTAGTTTTTAGCGACTTTAATTTTCTACGCCTAAACTAGAGCAAATATAAAAAAGTCTGTCCGGCAGTTTGGTTTTTTCTACTGTTTTCGCGATAGTTATTTTTTTTAAACTTAAACAAGAACAGATGTAAAAAAAATCTGTCCCGTAGTTTTGTTTAAAATGATTTTTACTGTGATAACAAATTTTTTTGGATCAGTAATTTGTACGGTTTCTACTAAAAAAGCAATTTACCCGAATTTAGTTAATAGAATAGTTAGCTAAAACTATATTATTTACTGCCTTAAAAATCAGCCAACACGGAGAAGACGATTTTAAACAAAACTGCGAGACAGATTTTTTTAATATATTATCTCGTTTAGGCGTAAGAAATCAATATCATTAAAACAGTAGAAACTAGATAGCATAGCCTTAAAACGTCTTCTCCATGTTGGCTGATTTTTTCAAGGCAGTAAATACTATAATGTTTAGCTAATTATGTAACTAACGAAATTAAGGTTAATGTTCAAAACTAACTTTTGTCAAACATGTCATAAAATACATTGATACACTGATTTTCAGTTCCTGTAATTTTTAATTGATTAGTTAATTATTTTTTTTATTTTGGCTGCACCGTAGTGGCCGTTTTGTGACTTTGATGAGTGATTATGCAAAAACTTTGGGGCCTAATTTTTTTTATTTCGGGAAATGACGTATCTGATGTGTAAAAGTTGAACAGTGTTTGCAACAAATACAAAAAAATTAAATATTTATGTGACCAACGCCCTTAAATTGGCCATTGTGCTTACCTGCTTTAAGTTACATGTCCTAACAGCTAAACTGGTAGCTACAACTGAATTTATGAAGAGTTTGTGAAGACTTTATAAGTTCACCAACACTTTCAAAACGCCCGCTCGCGAGCACGTGTTTTATGCCATATTATTATAACGAGTGAGAGAATGAAAATAAAATATTTATTTAAGGGGCTTTCCTAGATAAACTGCGTTTGTGTGTGTGAGGTAGAAGCGATAAGGTTGCCGTTGACCGACGTATGTAATGTATTATCGCCTCACCGCGCAAGCCCCTCAGCTGACGTGCAGTGCTTCACTATTAGACTTTTCCTTATGGGACATTAAGCGGTGACAATAATATTTTATTTATGGAGAGCATAGTTCAAAGTCTAACGCTTGTTTCTATAGTTTAGTTCTTCGGACCCGGTTGTTATTTTCCCAGATACGGCAGATTGTAAAAGCCATTTTTGGCCATTTTTGAGTTGCCCGAAAATGAGGTTTCTAATAAACGTGCCGAATCGCCATAGTTTGAAGTTTGTGTTCTTTTCGTAGATATAGAAATTTAATGTGCGTTAAATAGTTTCCTAAAAAAAAAAAAAAAAAAAGAATAGCCGTAACTCGCTGCCACGCATTTGAAGCGCCAGTAAGGGGAGGTCCCTTAATGACTTGAAATACTTGCAGTACTGATTTGACAAATCAGTATTGTTTTGTCAGGTCACATCATAACTTCAAGAATGTAACCACAATGGCAACTTCAAGATGGTATAATGTGCAGTTTAACAATTGTTATGTTTTCCAAGCATCAATCCCCTTAATATAATATGCGCTGCAGCGTGTTTTTACAGCCACCTCATGTTGTAACAGTGTATTTGTCTAAGAGGAATGTTTCTTGGAAACGCAAGAGAGGAATTATTCTTGCAGAATGATGATGCCTCTCCGTCTCTTATTGACAGTGAAGGGGATTGTCAGTGCCTATTACTGCGCTGTAGAGCTCGGAGACAGATAAAAAAGCGATCCTGTTACAAGTGTTTGGAAGGGAACCACTTCTCTCGTACTCTGAGTCTATCGCGCGAGTTTATATGTCAAGATCATTAACTTGAAACGCATTCATCTGCTCCGGGACCGGGAACAGTATTTGTATTTCGAATCTTTTCAAGGACGTTCAAGTGGGCAAAAATCACAATTTTTTACTTTTATATGAAATAGTGTTAGTTTTGTACCCGTTACTTTGGAGTTTATTTTCTTCTTACAAAAACAATTATCTCAGCCTTTTTCCCCATAGTGGCGTTTTACAGTCAAAATATGCGTGTTTTTACTTCGTACACCCCCGGAAACCTATGAACATAATGAAACGAAATAATTCATAGCGAAAGAACATGTCAACTTGCTTAAAACGTATAAAAAAATCAACTAGAAAATATTTTAGCATTAAAAATATTTGCTAAAAGTAGCAATATATTCCAAATATAAGTTACAACTTTTTTTTTTAATACAAAAACATTTTTGTAACGGGTTTTCATATAGGCTACTTCGAGCTGTAGCCAGTGTATGTATTTTCACTGTAAATTATTTTGTTTCATTATGTTTATCGACTTTCGGAGGGAGGGGGGCATACGAAGTAAAAACATGCAAATTTTAACTTTGAAATGCCATTATGGGAAAACTAGCTGAGCTTATAGTTTTAGTAAGAGAAACATTTATTCGAAATAACGTCTACATAACTAACACTATTTCATATAAATTTGAAAGTATGATTTTTCATCACTTGAGCATCCATAAGTGAATGACGTACCCTGTATAATTTCACTTCACTTATTTTAACATCAAAGTAGCCAGAATACAATAAGTGGGCGACATTGTAAAACAAGCTTCACTTACCTGCCAAAATCATATCATATATTAGTTATATTTTTCATTTATTTATGTCTTTGACTGTTATGTGTTTGTACCTTTTTCAGAAGCGGAAAACATGCATTAATGTAAAGACGTTAATAAACAATTATTTTCGATTGGCTTTAGTAATGCTGCTGTTGTAACCGTACTTGTCCTTCCTGAGTACGGTTTTCAACTCCTCTTTTTTTACTACGTCTGCTGTTTCGCAGAAATAAAATACTTGTTCGGTTTCGATCGATTTAGATACCCTACAAGGACCTTAAACTGTATAATTGATGAACAGTAGAGGACAGATATTTCTTCCCCGCAAGGAACAACCCGTCGGGCTAAACCATGTATATAGTTTTAGTATATTTTGTGATTGAATATCACATACACATCGTTAAAAATGTATAAGAGAAGGTAGGATATTTTATTGAAAAATTTTTAGGTAAGTTATGGGTTAAAGGAGCTCACCAGAGAAACTAACATAATTTAATGATAATTTATTTAATTTTTTGCTGCAAACTTCATGGTAAGAATTTCGGTATTTCCTCAGCAACCAAATGAGTCAAAAGTTTGAACTGTATGTACAGTCGAAAAGTAGGCGGGTGCGAAGTGATGAAATTGCTGACTTCCATTAATATGACTTCAAGAAAAACATATGTTAAAACAAAACAGTGAGTACAAATTATTAAAATATGCATGTTACGTTTTAAGATGCAGTTTCATTTCTATTAAAAAAAAAGCTGGTAAATTTTTCCGCTGTTAAACTGTAAAGTGAAAATTAACCAAATACCACTGCGTCATCCAGGCTTGCCTAACATGAAAACGCAACCCTCATGCACTCAGAAGTAAATCACACAAAACGAAAAAGAATATTAGATACACAGTCTGCAATAGTAATGCAATTTGCCAACGAAATATGGTACTTATGAATATATGAATTTAATTAATTAAAAAGTACAGTTTTAAATATATAAATTTTTTGAAATATAAAAATTTAAGCTGATTGCCATATAAAACGAGTTTAACCATTTAATTCAGACCCATTGAAAACTATGTGACCAGTTAAGAGAGAGCTGCACTGCTATTGGTTGAGATAGAAGTAGCCTATGTATAGTTCCTGTCAAATAAGATGTTGGGCTATCCAGACGTTATTCTGCCAGAGTACCTGAGACTGTCCATGAGCCGGTCCCTTTAACGTCGTCTCTGTACTCGAAGAAGGCCTGCAAGTGTCGTTAGTGTTGTCTTTGCTGTGTCGTCTGTGTTGTCTTTGCTGTGTCGTCTGTGTTGTCTTTGCTATGTCGTCTGTGTTGTCTTTGCTGTG
>PNEQ01030571.1:0-10484 GCA_003012365.1 Medauroidea extradentata | reverse complement strand
TTAATTGATCTAACATCGCAGTTTGTAGATGACGTGGTTCAGGCTCTATACCGCTGAATGGAACTGCTTTACCGATATTTCAGCTGCTGAAGACGTGTTGCTGGACCCACAACGATGTCACCTCGTCAGATACATGTAACGGGCTTCCTTCCTTCTCTCGGGACTGACCTTTCCCGAACTCCGGCTGCTGCAGTTTAATTTTCAACGAGCCGATTGAAATGCTCGTCCGGCCATTTTTTTTAAATCACGGAAAAATTTCTTTTTGATCGCTGTCCATAGATTACAGACCTATGACAAACCACACTGCGATCAATTTAAATGTTTTTCTCTCCGCTCTATTCTGCCGTAACACACTCTATTAATACAGAGAGTAATTATGTTTACATTATACTTAACACAATATACATTACAACAGCATTATAAATGATTTTAAATCTTACTACCTTAAAATAACATGCCAGGGTTTTACCGAGTTACTAAAATTACTAATATGTGCATAAATGTCTTAACGTCCCCAACATGGACTCTCATTTACATACTGTAATCTCCTCGAGATATCGTGGTATGTTACACTATTTAATATATATGTAATCAATAAGACATAGGTATGCTAAAAATTAAAATGAAAATAAATTACATGTGAACATTTATCTGGTACAAAAGTTATTTTTATATATACACTATTTAACAGTGTCCTCTCGTCAATGTACTCTTAGCTCAGTGGGCTAGGGCACGTGTCTGGTAACACAAAGGTTGCAAGTTCGAAACCAACACACAGAAAACTGAACATTTTTAACTCGCTAAAAATAAAATCATAAGGTCTATTCTCCCATATACAAACACAAGCAACTTCGACCTTACAGCAATAGCGATACTAGAGCACTCTAGCAGACGGCGATGTAGATGTTGGAACAAACATGGTGGCGCTCACATAATATGGCGGATGCTGCCACCTAGCAGTCAATGATGGAAACAAACTGCGACACTAGCGCCGCCTAGTAGCTAATGATTGAAACAAACATGACCTCCCCAGCAGACGATGAGGGAAATTTCGAGGGAAAAAATTCCCTTCTGCAGGGAAAAATTCCCTCAAACAAATGACGGTTGGAAACAATATGGAGGACTCGACAAGATGGACGATATGACATGACATATGGCATAAGACATAACATATGGCATAACATATGGCATATGGCATAAGACATAACATATGGCATAAGACATAACATATGGCATAAAACATAACATATGGCGAAAGACATAACATAAGACATAACATATGGTATAATATATAACATATGACATAAGACATAACATAGGACATAATGTGACATGATATGACATAATGTGACTTGATATGACATAATGTGACACGATATGATGTAGTGTGACATGATATGACATAGTGGGACATGATATGACATAGTGTAACATGATATGACATAATGTGACATGATATAACAGAATGTCACATGACATGTGACAAAATGGCCGCCGTGCACAACAAAATGGCCGCCGTGACGTTATCCGAGATGGTGGCGGATTGATCCAAGATTGCCGCCATGATGTAATGCAAGATGGCGGACTGATCCACAGCCAGGAGCCAGTTTTCCAGGACATACATTATCCTACTACTGGTTACAGTTAACTAAACTCTTCCTTGGAGACTGCGAACCAATATAAGACCTGGACGAAAACACTTACTAGACTCTCACTGTATCCTGTGCAACCTTGTCAGTTACATAACTTGCCACTCACTGGAGCAACGGCCAATGTACAAGTAGCTGAGAACATAGTGTACACACGACCGTGGAGTCCAGCCGGCTGGCCATTGAACCTATTAAATTTACGGGTCTCTAATAATAGAGAGGTACGATATGGGTATATCACCCTCTCTCCCTTTCCATAAAACCACGTTAAAAACAAAAGTGGTGCAGACAGAACCTTTACTCCAATTTGATTGTATTTAAACTGTTCAACATTTGTACTCGACGAAATGCTAAAAGTACACTGAGCAAAAAAGTGTGTGTACATACTACTTTTTAACTGAGTGTATTTTTCACATATTGCAGAGTAGTACAAATATATGTATGTACAAAATGTATTGCTAAATTTATATAAATATTTGGGGAACAATTTTCACATTTAGGGGAACAGAAATTGCATGAACGTGGGTGCAAAATGCATCGTCACTGCACTACATTTCACAGTACGTGACATACCACGCATAACGTACTCTGGGTGAGTTACAGTACTGTGGGATGCTATCACAGCCATTATTGGCATACATAAGAGACGAGACGATTTTTATTAAGTGGACGGTTCGCGTTGGGCGAGGTAACATTCCAATGTAACTTGATAGAGGTCGTGCGCTATTCACTGTAAGTCATGTACTCTGAACTGTGCAGAAACATTACATTTTCGGACCCACATTCACATAATTTTGTTTTTTCTTTCACTCGTCTACGCGTGAGAATTATTTACCTAAAATATGTATGGTCAATTTTCCACATTCTCATATATATACATACACACACAAACATACATACATACAATATGTATGAAAGAGAATTCCCTCCCCCTTTATATTCACAACAAGGAACTCCCCCTCCATACAAAAAGATCTCATCGCTGGATCTGTGCCTGCCTGATGACGAAATACATCGCGAATCGGTGAAATGTCTAGGTCAGTGTGGATGATACGCGGAGGAGCGGGAATGTAATGGGGAGGAAGACAACAGCGCACAGCGGAGACATCTGGCGGTCGTGGCGGCAAACATCGACTCCGGAACTTGTGAATGACGCGTCGCTCCCGAAGGCTGGCTCTTTCAACGCTTCTAGGCGACTATCAATGATATACCCGCCACAAACATTGAGCCCAGTCAACTCACACCACCCCGTGCTCTCACAATGTTACCTGTTACGAGTCACGTAGCTTTGATCAGGGATGCCAAACTTTCCAGATTTATTAACTCAAAGGAAGTTCCCTGCAACTGTTCATACATCTGATCATTTTCAGGAAATGCTCAAGGGAAGCTATCAGTTTATTGATTTAAAAAACTACATTTTAGTACCACCATAAATGTGGAAATTTCTGTGCATCAGACAAAAAAATGATTGTAATACATATTTTTGCTTTAATTTTTATAATTTTGAATTTAACCCGGATGTACTTGAACATAAATGTACAGCACACTCCTAGTTCTAGAATACGTCTTCATCCACAAACGTCTATAGAGTAAGTAGCCATTGAGCTGCATCAGTAATTGCGGAAACTGTAAATTATTAGCATTGTTCACTTATTTATATTCCTAAAAATTCTCAAAGCGCCCCATATAATGTCCGCAAGGAACAATTACTTTAGCTCCACGGTACCGGAAATCCCGTAGAAAATGGAACAGTTGGCAACCCTGCACGTGACCTGTTTTTGCCACTCACCACAGCTAAGTTTAATTGTAGAAAATGGAACAGTTGGCAACCCTGCACGTGACCGGTTTTTGCCACTCACCACAGCTAAGTTTAATTCTACTACAGGTTAGAAAGATCAATGTCACAAGTTCGTCAAAGGGGAAATATCTGCCACTTGAGCGCTGGTATCGCTAATGGGTGAAAACTGACCAATCACAGATCTTTCCTGAATTATAAGTTACATTAAGTTAATAGCTTAAAATGCGAACTAGTTTTTTTTTTTCACTTTAAAATCAAGTTAAATATCGTCCGTCATTTCCAAGCGTATTTAAATTTAATTTTACTTCAGTTTCTCCCATAAGAAAACACATTTTCTATCTTACCTGTAGTAGAATTAACCTTACCAGAGTTACGGCAGGCTGTGATGTAACAAAAAACGATGGCTCTAAGGGCACTGCCCACCTCGGATTCCTATAGGTCATTCGCAATAAAGTGAGCAATATAAATTTAACCTTTGAAAAATATCACTAGCCGTTACTGTATATAATTCAACTGCTTGTATGGTTGGCAGCGAAATTACGCAACAAAGTTTCATGAATTTTCGTAGTTAAATGCAACAATACATAAACAAACTCAAACGAAATTGACATAACTGTATTGTATATAATTAATGTACTTTTTGAATAGACTGTACGACGTCCCTCTCTTTGTCGTTTACTGTTTGTCATATAATGTTTATATATTGTATCGAACTTTTGATTTTTGTTGCGGTGTTAGGTTTACTTAAAACCAATTCTTATCAACTGCAATAATTCGATGGTGCACCGAGTTACTGACTCCCGCAGGCGTGGCTAATATTCGTACTGACCCGTCAATCTCGCGCGGTCGGTACACTGTGAATGTTGAATTAGTAGGACCCCGCCATCTGCCGTCGACGCGGATTAAGTGGTCTTGTTGGCGGTCTGCCGCCCAGACCTAGTGACCCTTAAAATCTCGCTTAACCACCGCATTTAACGTCGCGCCGCCGATCAACTTCACTTGTCCCGTTATTGTTAATTAGCTGATCGGGTCTTCTCGTCAGCTGTCTGCCGCCCTGACTCGTCGACGCCAGAACCCCCGAAGTCCCTCAACGACGCGAGCACCGTCTCGCGACTTCCTTCCTCGCCTGCAGTCAGTTAAGATCTCTCCCTCTCCACACTGGCTGAAAACCCGCCACCGGTCCCGGTATTGGTAATCCGGTCAATGTGAAGAGAGAATACAGAAACAGTCCCGCCTACCGAAGTAGTACATCATCGCAGCATTTATTTAAGTTAATTTACATATTTCGTTTCAAAATCTGGAAAATTCTCATTAGATTACTTTACTTATTTTACTTATTTAAATTAACAAATTACTCGAGCCAAAAGTCTAATGTATATTATTTTGCATTGTCTCTAAGCCTCGTTGCCATAGGCTGCTGCATCCCCCTCCCCCTACTGACAAGAGGGGTCCAACGGAGGGGTGTGGGAAGAGTAATGGGCAGGATGGCGCCAAGCTCCTGTGACACCTTCTGCTGTGCCGGCACGAGGGAATGGCCCAGATTCTTAACATTTTTCTCTTATTTTATTTAATGACAATAAAAATCCTCATAGCATATTTTGCGTGGCAGATTCGGTATCGTGACGCCAGCGCCATACTGTTTAATTCGATAAACCCATTGCCCTTGCGATAGCACGACTGCTGGTAGAAGTGTCCTGATCTACACTCTCCAAGACTGCCTCATCAAAATGGAGGTTCGTACACTCCTCTGTTGACCCTAAAAAAGTGACAATTTCTCGTAATCGCTGGGTGACGTTTACCAGCGTGTGACTATTAGGCTGATGTCGTGCAGGATATCATGAGCTGTAGAAACGTGTAGCTTTCCTTCCGTTTCCTCTTGCTTCACCATGCATATACCAACACCATGTTGAGCAACTCCGAATTAGTGCAAGATACCACGATTTCATGCCCCTATCGTACAAAGTGGGGAAGCTACAGTATGCAATGACTTACAGTGAATAACGAGTTGGTCTGCTGGCATCGCGTTAAACCAGAGACTGGGCAAATAAAACTGGTGGCGGGAAGGGGGGGGGGCAGAAATGAGAGGAAAACTGCAATGAACGTCACCAACGTGCATAAACAATTTAATATCCCATTCAAGCAAACAATTCACGATTATAACATTTTCCGTTAGAATTTCCGTACTTCTTCACTAATTACACATCAGTGCAACCTGCTTACATAGAAAACCCTGTCAGTGTAAGGCAGAAGCACAGAAATGTTATTTCATTTATTGTTTCTGCTCCCGTGCAGTGGCGTATCGTGGTCGAGTTCCAAGGCATGCGGGGCTAAGCAGTGACTGTACTCAATACTCAGTTGTCTGTGAAACATGATACTTGTAGGAGCAGGTACACTCTTCCAGTAGCGTGCAAGAGGCAAGGAACATATACACCAATAATATTCCTCGGTCTACACAACACGTGCTCAAAGAGTATAGTCGGAGCTTATGTTGCATGCCTTGGAAGACG
Source organism: Medauroidea extradentata (assembly GCA_003012365.1). Lineage (NCBI taxonomy): Eukaryota > Metazoa > Arthropoda > Insecta > Phasmatodea > Phasmatidae > Medauroidea > Medauroidea extradentata. Next base: position 4,530 of record PNEQ01030571.1, on the reverse strand, counting down.
ACCACGATTCGCCGCATCTCCCTTGCTTCATAATGTGACATCAAACACGATTTATATTCGGTGTAGTATCTTTCCTAATAACATAAAACTTTATACTGCCACTCTGACCGTGCCAAAAATTATTAAGTATGTGACACTCCGTTAGTCACGATAATGTACGCCTGGGTGTAGCAAGTGTTTCCTAGCCACCAGGCTATTGCCACAGCTGATATCTTTGGGTACATGTTTCACGTAATCGGCGAATCCTATAGAGTTGAAACAATATTACTTTGTTGACTAATTACTACACTCTGACTTACATCATGGCATAAAACATAACTTTTTTAGGCCATTAACATTTTTTTTCAGAAACAACAGTGCACAAATGTTTTTTTATTTTATTTTATTTTTTTATTTTTTTTATTTATTTTTTTTACTGAAGGGGGAGTGTAAGGTGCACATACCTTTACTTTAGTCCCAATTTTTTGTTAGGTTACTGTGTACACCAAATTTTATTCCTCTAACACAATTACTTTTTATAACATCCCACAAAAATTACTTTTCTGACTTCGAATATGTGGGCAGCCTTTAATAGGTGTGATAGACCATGAATATCCTGCATAAAATTTAATCTTACCTCATTAACAATCCACTGTGAAACTTACGTCACATGTTTCAGAAACGTTTTGTATTTGGAGGGGGGCAAAACGGGATACAGAGGCAGAACGGGTCACACAAAAAATTTTGTAAAAAAATTAAAATTAATCGGCGATTTGACGCATGGCAGGCACATATAGTACGTATTTCATTTGTATTCACAACGTGTTCAAATTAAACGTAAAATTTAATTTCCAGTAATCAACATTTTGTCTTCTCTTATCGACAAAATATTTTACATACTTCGTCATTTGATAATTTGAACACCAGGCGTACAATTTCACTTCATTAACCCCCGACGCAAAAATAAGGGTACTATTAACGTGCGTATCTGCGTCTGTCTGCGGCATCGTAGCTCCCAAACGGATGAACCGATTTTTATTTAATATTTTTTAAAAATGTAACTTGATCGACAGTGTCCTTACCTATGATCAAGAAAATATGTCCAGCTGTTTGAAGATCATCAGCTCTTTTCTAGTTGTTGAAGGGATATGAGCAACCTCTTCTGGTCTGATCGATTCGAAAATTAGTATCCTGTGTGTCAGGTTTTCTTTAATATTACTGTTACGTAAATATGCTTGTTTTGGTTTTGGTTATGTATACAGTTCAATGTTTTTGCGACAATGGGCGTATTACATGTCTATTACAAACATCTTACCCCGCTCTCGGGCAGGATTAACTATGAGTTGATCGAGAACCCGCTATTTTTTAGCGTTTCAAATTAAAACATTAACCTACTCAGACTAACCTGGTAACTTTCTCCAACAGCCTTTCATACTGTCTGCTCGTTTGCTATGCCTAATTACCAGACACCAGGGGTGTAACAATATGTACCCAACCAAAAGTGTCAAGTGATGAAAATCACCCATGTTAACATAGCCAGGATGTGTAAGCTACTAACAAGCACATTTGTCAACAAACTGGGTCAAGTGGCAGAAAAAATTTTACCCACAAAACAGATTTTGTATTTTCGTAATTTACATTTTGCTAATTGTTAATAATTTCGAAGCATCTAAACCACCAAATAGGTGTTACAAATTACCAAACACCCGCCAAGTTTGTTTTACTAAGCATTAATGTTGCGAAGACTAACACTGTATAATATACAAATATACAACTGTACCGGAATAGGTAAGCAGCTAAAACGTAAAATAAAGTCCTTATCCCCACTTTAATTTATTTGTATCTGCAAAATGTGAGAAGGTGTCTTGAAGAGTATTTTACACAAAAATTTAATCAAGGCGAGATAACTGCCTATTTTTTTTTTTTTAATTTATAATTTATAAATTTCGAAGTAACGTGCAAATTCGTACTGCATTACAGATGGCAGTACTCATGTTCAATAACATTACTTCTTTGGTTTTCGAAATGGATATTAACCAATTACGTAATACATTTCACAAGAAATGAAAACAAAAACAAGTTTAAACACGATGTGAAGGACATTACACGATCGATCAGTTCACATTATGACTACGATAGTAAATAGTCCCGATGGCATTTTGCAACTTTTACTTCAGGATAACATCATTAAAACATGAAATTTTCTCATTTTCTTGTGAGAACAAGCTGGAAATATATTAAAACTGTAAATTCTTGAAACGTTAGCAATTAGCACTTGACTTATCTGACACCTCTTGTTTGACGCTGAGCCAATGATAAACAACTAAGTGCAACCCAATCACTTGGAGTCACTGCGATAGCGAGCGGCCAATGAGAAGGCTGTTACTTGCTTGAGAACACGTAATATTCTTGGAGTTTAGCCTACATGTCAGTGAACCTGTAAATGTTTCCTTTTTTCTGTAGACATTATATTTACATTTAATTTTATTCTGTTAATACTTCGCATTTATACAATATCATACTCTTTGCTTGCTTGGAATGTGCAGTTTCATGACAATACAGTTTTTTTTTTCGTGTTGATAGAAGAAAGATATACAGGCCTAGGTAAAATTCACTTACATGTCAGAGAAGCAAACTACACTTAAACTAAAACGTAAATTACTGGACATGTATGAGTTAAGTTTATCTGCCAAAGAAATTTATGCGGAAATTTCTTTTACATATGAAAAAGGAAAATTTGAACGAATTAAGAATACTAACCTAAGTGTTATGGTAAAATAATAAATATTGCACAAGTTCAATGGTATGGATGCTATAGTCCACTGTCGAGTGTATAATCAAGCCCCGACTATTTGACTATTAGCCACTACTCACTTTATTTTCTAATACAGAAATATTGTGATATAAATCATTATATACTTGCCAAAATAATATCACGTAAATATTCTATACATAAGCCGAATTATGGAAATATTTTCCATTTATAGTAATATTTTCCAGAACAAATTCAATGCCATCTGTTGAGGAAGCCCAAATTTCATTTACGAACACTTATCTAAAAGATTTACAATTTTTTCCGAATACGTTTAAGACACACCTGTTACCTGAAATCTCAATACTAGATAATATAATTCTACTTAGAAATAAACTTTTTGCATTATAAAATACATAACTAGTCGTTTTTTGCGAATGCCCATCCTAACTCTGGCTTTAAGTTAGTTTATCGTTAACGTAAAGTCAAGCCTGTTTGATTTTAGCTTCAGCGACGCAATTGTGTATGATTCCATAAGAAGCGATGTATTGAAAGCTATCGTAAAGTCAAATGTTAAAGTCAAATTCTAAAGATTTAAATTGTGTATCGCCTTTACTCATGACAGTTAAATTTAAGACGAGAGTGTTTGAGAATCCAACCACGACTCCATCCACCAGTGGCTTAGTATTAACCACTACACCACTGAGAATAGTTGGGAAACGATTTTCTCTAACACTTCTCTTGTTGAATATTCCCTTCAACCGCTGTTTACTTACAGTGAGAAAGTACTGAACATGTCGTACAATATTTTTTCCACGCCATTTTTTTTCTATCGTGTTTATGAAATTTCCGTTACAGCGAGGTAAATTTTAGTTTTGTGCATTCGAAAAAAAAAATCTCCTATAGACCAACATATGAAATAATACCTCTAACTTCTCAGGTAAATGAGCCTAGTTTTGTACTGTGTACGATGACAACCATCGGTTTATATTATAAATAGAATTCAGTGAAAATACAGATTCAGAGTGTGTATTTAATCGCACAATCTACCCAGCGCGAAAACAGGCGAATTAATACAATGGTGAAAGTATTGGAGAGTGTACAGGATGGGAAAATGGAATGTGTGTGCGGTGAGAGAGGTCGAGCTGGAGTTCAGATTTTCCGGGTTCCGGGTTTAGAAGGAGCGGGTCATGAATCGTCTGAGACTCTGAACTTACGTTGAGTGACTGTATACTATGTCATATATGTATAATGTTTCCTAAGTGTAAAGTAATGTAAACAAAAAATTTAGTTACTCTTAAAAATAGTTATATGTACATTTTTACTTAAGTCAGCTGTAGGTTTTTAAGACAAATGTTATGTTAAAAATTTTTTTAAAATTAAAAAAAAATACAAAAATTACTTTTTTTTAACTTAAACTCTAAACAAATAGTTTCTTTACGACAAAACTTCTTTCAATGTCTTATATTCAAACAAACTTTGCGTTGTGGCAAAGATGGTGTTGTTACTGTGTAATTATAGAACCGATAATCTCACAAGTTAATTTCAATGCTTCTAACGACTTGTATAGCGGTTTACTTGTTTATTATCTGTAGGGCGCAACGCAAAATTACTTTAGGGGTAAGTTTGAACATACTGCCATACTGCGGATCATTTCTATGCGGCAAAATTGTTTAAAATATTTATAATATTTTTAACATTAACGTAGATTGAAATTTAAAACTTGGTTGCAAAGTCGATACAATACATAGAATTAATTTAACACGGTGTTTTTTTTTTTTTTTTTTTTTTTTTTTTGG
>PNEQ01030570.1:0-10484 GCA_003012365.1 Medauroidea extradentata | reverse complement strand
GTATGCTGTAGATCAGAATTTTTTGTAACGCTTGAACTGAACTTAAAACAATATGTTTGTGCTCACTATCACAAAGCGAAAAACACATTTTCTGGTATCGGCTATTTATTATTAATTAATAATGTAAATGTATCGTTAAGAACAAATGTGTCATGTAGTCAATATTATTAACTAAAAAGACGCACAAACGATAATGTTTCAATCAGTTCGCAAAGCGCGTGGTAAAAGGCCGAGAGAGGCCTGTTCAGGGGGCTCGGCCGACCGTCCGCGCCTCCCGATCTCAAGGTCAACCACTACACACTCGGCGCCCGTGGCTAAAGGGTTAAGACTCCTCCTAACTTCTGAACCCAGCCTTTTAGGATCTGCAATTCATCTTATAAAACTGCTCCACTATTGGGCATTTAAATTTACGCAACCTGTCACTCACTAATGATTACACTCTTCAAGTCTTAATTATGTGAATGATCAAACTGAAAACGCAATTCCTTGCGAGGTACTTGTCGTCGCGTCTAGTGTCCGATAGAGACATGACCTCAACTGTATCAGTGGCAGTCGCAAAGAACGTAATAATTCAAAAGTTCTCTTAATCTCACCAAGATTTTATTTCCTACAATCACTCTGTTTTAGGACGTCACTTCAGTATGATTCCCGCTGCAAAGTTTATAAACACTATTTGTCCGCGAAACAACTATTATGTTAAATCAATGTGACTCTATTCCCGATACGAACCAGTATTCAGAAAACGGTCCACCTCCTCCCAATTACACTTTCACAGATCATCCAATATCGATCAATAATTGGGAGCGTGAGCGTCCCTTTTTAAGGCCCCTGCAATCTCCAGTCCTGATCTAAATTTCCAAAAATTTTAAAAATTTAAATTGTAGCTGACAGTGCGATCCTCCTTTCGAGGGCGTCAACGGGCAACTGTCACGATCCTGCGTCAACACACCCTGACAACCACAACCCTCGCGAACTCCACGTTTTTCAACTGACCAACCACAGACTTTCCCTGAAAGCAGGCCATGCCCCGTCTCTGCGACTAATACACGACACAGGCCCTCTGCCATTTATTCTTTCAAAATTATTCAAATTATTTACATAAACCTTACACTGCATAATTACACAGATTTCCCACATAAGATTGTTTCCATTTAATTTTGACACTTTTTAAATACTATATACTGTAACAAGTTTAAGCAAAAACTTTATATGAGGGCAAATCTATGAGCTCTTTGGGATATAGGTTTAATAATTATAAATAAAAGAGTTGAATTAAGTACTTGATTTACTAGCACACCAAGCTTACAGAAATACACAAAAGAGCAATCAACTATAACTTTCACAATACGCTTAATTATGCACCCGATTACTACTGCGCCACAGAACGTTAATTAACATTGACAATTAAAGCACAAGAACATTTACCATTAATCTATTAAAGACTACAAACCACAATAAAAATTTAGTCATATATCCAATCAACAGTCTCTCAAATAGTGACAGTGTACAACCTTAATAGTCCGCAGTGGTGATGAATTGCAGTGTGCTGCGCAGCACCCCAAGTGCACCGCTGTCTTCACTCTCAAGGTCTTCGGTTCGACTCCCGTCGTGCAACTTCTCTTCGCCCATCAGCCCGACGCAGCAGTCCTCTTGTTTCGCCCAACAATGCTCCGAAGGTAGCCGCCTGCCGCCTCACAGTAGACTCTGACGTCACCAAGATGTCTGCACCAGTCTCTCTTCACAAGCATAACATCTTCCTCTAGCACAACCAATAGTGAACTGTCCCAAATCTGTGGATTCAGGATTTATATACTCGGCAAAACAGTTGGGGAATCACCGCATTTCATGGGTCTAAAAATACACATTACATCATGGTTAGGAGGGACTTGAGCCTCATAAGCCGGCCTCGTAGGGCCAAGGGGCAGTTCAAACAGGTCTATGACGTAGCTTCGGCGGGATTCCCATCACGTAGCCACCGGGCTTCTGAGCCAGGGGGTAGTCCATAAGATGTTGCGACACAGCTTCTGACCACCTGGCCTCGAGATACACGGCATGTAACATTGCCCCTGCTTAAGTCTGTTCGTCCCGAACAGACACAGCAGCCTCAGATCCATCGTAGAGTTCTAATCTGTCAATGTGTAGCACTTTAGGTCCTCTCGCCCGAGAGCCTCGGCGAACAATCCGAAACACCACATCATTGATCTTCTTCACTACTTCATAAGGGCTTTCCCAATCTTCTTCAGCTTGGGACAATATCCCTTCTTTCTCTGAGGGTTGTACAACCACACCAGTTGTCTTTCATGGAATGTTTCAACTGATGCATTCCTATTGTAGTGAGTCTTCATCTTGTTGGTGTTGATCCTAAGGTGTCCGCGGGCAAAGTTGTGAGTGTGAACCAACTTGCGACGTAACTCGCTGGCATACACAGGGGATGCAATCTAGTCTTACTCCACCGGTCGTCCGAAAATCAGGTCGCTCGGGGGACGGAGTTCTCTTCCAAACAGCATCATTGATGGTGTAACCTTAGTTGCTTCATGAACAGCAGAGCGGTACGCTAGCAGAAACAGTGGTACCTTCGCATCACAATCCTTTTGATTATTGGATGCAAAGATGGACAGGTACTGCTCGTACTGCTCCAGGGTGCGATTTAGGCGTTTGACCATTCCGTCAGACTGTGGGTGTAGCGGAGTGGTTCAGTTCTTCTTTATACCCATTATCTTCATCACTTCTTGGAAAAGAGCTGCTTCGAAATTCCACCCTTGGTACGAGTGAAGCTCCAATGGCACCACAAACCTTGAGAACACGTGTTCGACCAGTGCATCAGCCACCGTGCTGGCTTCTTGATTCGGTATTGGAAGAACCACTGGCCATTTGGTGAAGTAGTCCTGCACCACCAACAAGTACCGATCGTTTCTCTCGGTTATTGGCAAGGGACCCAAGATGTCAACCGCCATTCTCTCGAATGGGGCACTGACATTGTATTTCTGGAGACAACCTCGGCCTCTGACCCTCGGACCTTTCTTTGTGGCACAGTCGTCACACATTCGGCACCATCTGTCGACATCTTCACGGCAATGAAGCCAGTTAAACCTCTCTCAAACTTTGTTGAGTGTTTTATTAATGCAGAAATGGCCACCTGTCACTGAATTATGGAGCTCCTTCAGTACCTCTGGGATCTTGTTCTCTGGGAGGACTAACTGTAGGTGTTCATGTCTGCCATCTGCACTCTCCCAGTTCCGGTAGAAGACACAATTCTTCATAACAAGTGAATTCCACTGTGCCCAATATGCCTTAGTTGTAGCACTCTTTTCAGAGACCTCCTGCCATTCTGGCCGGTGGTCCTGCTCTTTCCAACCCAGTATTGGACACATGTCTGGGTCCTGTCTTTGTTCTTCCCTTATCTGGTCGTCTGTCCAGGAGTACTTCCCATCAGCCATTGATACCTGAAGCCTTGTTGATCTAACATACCACACTCCTCCGGTTTTCTCCTCTTGCCCTTCACAATGGCGACAATTGGCGTCACAAGGCATGCGGGGTAATGCATCTGCATTATTATGGGAAACTACCTGCATGGTGTTGGATATCAAAGTTGTATTCTTGAAGATGATGTATTCCATCGAGCTACTTGTTCTTCGGGATTCTTAAAGATCAGTAGCCAGCGTAGAGCAGCATGATCTGTTTGCAAAGTAAAGTGTCTGCCATATAAGAAGTGGTGGAAATGTGATATGGACTTCAACATTGCCAATAGCTCCCTGCGAGTGACACAAAATAGTTTCTCTCTGGTTTCTGCAGCACTTTGCTGAAATATTCTAGCGGCTTCTCTACTCCATCTTGAACATGTGGTAGCACAGCACTGATGCCTACATCACTCGCATCTGTGTCCAATACAAACTCTCCTTTACTATTGGGGAAGCCCAAAACTGGAGGAATCATTAACACAGCTTTTAATTATCTGAAAGAGGCTACACATTTACGGTTCCACAAAAATTTTCTTTTGGCTTCAGTAAGCTCAGTGGCTTGGAAATTGTAGCAAATCCATGTACAAATGCCGATAGTAAGCACAGAGTCCAAGAAAGCTTCTCACCTGTGTCCTGTCTGTTGGTTGTGGCCAGTCTTTTATTGCCCTGGTTTTTTCTGGGTCAGTCTGGATTCCATCAGCTGATACCACATGCCCTAGGAAACTAACTTTCTTATGGAACAGGTGGCACTTCTTAGGAACCAGCTTCAGATTTGCGGCAGCCACTTTCCGGAATACGGAATCTAATCTGGTAAGGTCTTCTTCAAATGTTTTACCTGTGACCACAATGTCATCCAAACAAACTTGGCAAACATCTAGAGGTGGGATCTTTCTTTTCCATTAGTCGTTTTAAGGAAGCAAGGGCATTGCATAGCCCAAATGGCATGACATTGAACTGCCAAGTTCCTTTCCCTTGCACAGAGAAGGCTGTCTTCTCCCTGTCCTCTTGCCCCTCCTCACATTGCTAGTAGCCACTCTTCATGTCAAGTGTAGAGAACCACTGTGACCCTGCCAAGCTGTACAGTGTGTCATCAATCCGGGGGAGGGGGTAGCAGTCCTTTTTGGTCACATCATTCAGCCGGCAGTAATCCACGAAAAATCTTGAGGACCCATCTTTCTTCTTAACTAGCACAACAGGTGATGACCAAGGCCTGACAGATGGCTCGATCACATCAGAGTGCTTCATTTCCTTCAAGATGCCATCCACAGTTTCTTGTGTAGCCAGAGGCAGTCGTCTTGGGGGTTGCTTGATTGGTCTAGCTTCTCCTGTATCAATGTGATGTTGTGCAGCATATGTTCTGCCAAGGTCAAGTGGCCCACATGAGAATGTTTTGTTGTTTTTCTTCAGAATTTCTGCCACAGCCTTTTCTTGTCTCCAGTTCAGGTTTTCTCCAATTCTAGTCAGTAGTTCCTTGAGTGGTTCTGGCATAGTCCCATTAAGATCACCTAACTTGATGGCTTCTTTGTTAGTTCTAGTTATTTGGGTTGCTTGTTTGCACACACCTATTATGGCCCCCTCCTCAAGCTGGATTGCCCTGTTCGACAAGTTGACCATTCGAACAGGTACATTTCCAGAACTCTGCGAAACCAATGTCCTTGCTACCCTCACCTCATCAGGTAAGCTGCTTCCTCTTCCCATATGTTCGACCAGAGCTACACGCTGCACAAAATTGCCTCAACACCGTGCGAGGATTGACAATCTCACTGGATGCTGGTTGGCAAGGATAATTTGCTTCGTGGCATCATTACCAGTTCTCGGTTGCCAGCCTTTAGTACACTCGACCGAGTATCTATACTGCACTCTAACTTGTACAACACATCCAGGCCCAATAAACATTCATCTTCTATGTCGGCTATGTGACTTCGTGCTCAATGCAAAGGTCACCCAAATTCAACTATACCTTTTTCTTCCCCTTCACTTGTGTGTTCTCGCCTGTCACTGTCATCAGAGAATTTTGTCTGTAATTATGGCCCTTTGACTGTTAGGGAGAATGCCCCAAGATGTACGGTCGGGCAACAGTAATGGTTGCTCCAGTGTCCACAACCATGTTGCAATAAACATTATCCAGACTGCCCTCCACTAGGATTGCATCAAACTCTTGTTTACTGAGCGCACCTGAAGACATACTGGGGGGTTATCTCCCGCAGCCACCGACCTTTGCCCCTTAAGACTGGTGCTTACACGTTTCCCGAGGGCTGGACGTATCGGGCAGCCTTATCCTTCTTTTGGTTTCTGTTTTTCTGTAACCATCGTAGACACTGGGCTCTGAGGTGTCCGGGTTCTCCACATTCCCAACAGCTTGGTCGCCCCTGTTGTCGGCGGCGGGGTGTAATCGGAGTGAATTTGTTCTTAATTTCATTCTTTGTGGTTTACACTCTTTTCAGGACGTTCTCTAGGCTGTTGTCTCTCTCGTCACCCGACAGTGCGACTGCCCGCACAGCACGCCGAGTTGATGGCCCTCTTGCAGATTCGACCTCCAGTGTTCTGGCCAGGGCATCCTTCATAGTCCTTGGGGCAGCCAGGCGCACTGCTTGGTGCACCACTACATCGGTAATGGCATTCACAAATAAGCGAACTGCTATGATATCTCGTGCCTGTTCTGGACATCCCTCGAGCGATAAATGGGCGAGTTGCACTATGTCCTGCCACAATTCTTGCAATGACGCCCCTGATCTCTGGGTGCGGCTCCATAGTTGGGCATGGTGGGCATGTCGTAAGTAGCCTACTTGTCTGCCAAGCGCAGCTCCAGGGCAGTAACTAGTGTAGAGTACTCCAGACGTTGTTGTTCTGGAAGCAACTGGAATATACTCAGGGCAGGTCCCCTCAGCACAGCTGCAAGATAGTAGGCACGTTGCTGGTCAGACCAACCATTTATGGTTGCCACAATCTCGAACTGGTTTTGGTACTCTCGCCATGGAGTCTGGCCATCATAAGGAGCAGGCTTGACAGAAATCCTCTTTCCAATGTTTGATGCAGGCACATTAGATACACAAACATGTTGCAGCCTATTTTCTGCCTAGTTGTGAATCACATTACAGCCTGGTTTAAACTTCAACAATTACCTTGTCTTCTCCGGTAACAAGATGGCTACCTTATTGACGCTGACGAAAGACTTGCCACTCCTTCCTTAGATCATTTATTTGGTGTTCCACCTTATCGTTTATGCTGTCTACCTTCACATTCACAGCATCTATTTCCTGGTACACCATTTCTTCGACACTATCTGCTTGCTTATTGACCTTTTCATTTACACTATCTATTTTCTTATTTACATTGTCATTTACACTATCTTTTACACTATCAATTTTCTTATCTACATTTTCTTTTACTGAAATTATTCGGCCACTTAATTGGCCACTTATTCCTTCAATGAGGGCCTTTAGTGCTTCTATTTCTGCTGACATGCTTCTAGTAATCATTCACATTTACAATTGCTATTTAAACACAAAATTTATAAAGTAGCTCAGTTTAACTAAGTAGTAATCATGTGCAATGATTGATTTTACAAAATGAATTATGAAAATCAATTTAACATTTCTATCCCACTTCTGACACCAGTGTAACAAGTTTAAGCAAAAACTTTATATGTTGGCAAATCTCTGAGCTCTTTGAGATAGAGGTCTTATAATTAGAAATGAAAGAAATGAATTAAGTTATTGATTCTCTATCTCACAAAGCTTACAAAAATACACAAAACAGCAATCAACTATAACTTTCACAACACCCTTAATTATGCACTTGATTACTACTGTGCCACAGAATGTTAAGTAACTTTGACAACTAAAGCACAAGAATATTTACCATTAATCAGTTAAAGACTGCAAATCAGAATGAAAATTTAGTCACACATCCAATCAACAGTCCCTCAAATAGTGACAATGGACAACCTTAATAGTCCGTAGTGGTGATGAATTGCAGTGTGCTGCGCAGCACCCCGAGTGCACCGCTGTCTTCACTCTTGAGGTCTTCTGTTCGACTCCCGTCGCGCACCTCCTCTTCACCCGTCTGCCCGCCGCAGCAGTCCTCTTGTTTCGTCCAACACTGCTCCGAAGGTAGCCGCCTGCCGCCTCACAGTAGACTCTGACATCACCAAGATGTCTTCACCAGTCTCTCTCCACAGGCATTACACCTTCCTCTAGCACGACCAATAGCGAACTGTCCCAAATCTGTCGGTTCAGAGTTTATATACTCAGCAAAACATTTGGGAAATCACCACATTTCATGGGTCTAAAAATACACATTACATCCTGCTTCTGAAGTGACTTTAGCCTCATAGGCCGGACTCGTAGGGCCAAGGGGCAGTTCAAACAGGCCTATGACATAGCTTCGGCGGGATTCCCATCACGTAGCCACCCGGCTTCTGAGTCAGGGGCTAGTCCATAAGGTGTTGCGACACATCTTCTGAACACCCGGCCTCCAGATATACGGCATGCAACAATACTATTCCATTTATTTATAAGTTTTCGCACCAGTGCTGCCTCTGCATGGTCAATGCTATTTTGGAAAGTGGGGGGTGGAGAGAAGAAAAGAGCCTCGTTCCAAATTATCTCGCTGTCTCTCAGAGTGATTTAAAAGGGGAAGGGGTTACACCGCTGGAGCATGGCTGGGCCACCAGCGAAGTTTCTTCGAACAAGCAAACCAACCCCTCTTCCACTCAATTTTGAGACTCCCTGGGGATGCGACAAGCCTTGGCGACACTTTTTTCGTGGCCCCTCGCAGAGTTCATATTTTCTATCCTGTCCAGTGCTTGCTTCCTCTCGATCCTCTCTCGAGGCTTACCAAATACTTTTTCAGTTCAGTCTTTATGCTACACATCTATCCTAAATAACATATAATTTTTAAACATCTTGAAATTTTGCCCATTACACTTCTCCCCCTTTTATTGCCATTGAAGAATGCTCCTCTTATGGCTGGTGCCGAGCAATAGTGTCTTATTTTACAATTTCACTATGCCCTCCTTCCCTTTCTATTCCTCTCTCTCAGCATCCTTTTCAGTTCACCCAGATAACCCTCCCAAAGCCATCAATGCTAACAATTCTTTGACGATGATTAACATATGATTAATAACAGAAGTAGATGTGCTTCTGTACAGGCAGTTTAAATTATCAGTAAAAAAATTAGTGAGGCATCTCAGCAATCTTATATAACTGAAATTAATCTCAACGAATAGTGGAAGAAACAAGACAAAATTAACTTTAATGTAGCCCTATCATGGTTTGGCAAACTTCTGTGGCAAAAAAAAAAAAAAAAAAAACCAGCACCACCTGGAGTTGAAAAGATAAGTGCTGCAATAAATTGAGCCACAAAGCAGAGCTTCTACAATGTTTCCATTTCTTGGCCACACTCCACTCATCACCGTAAAGGAGTAAAAAAAGAATGCTTGCCATGCCATGCACGACAGTTGTTCACGACTATAAGTGGTTATGGTAAGACTAATAATGCTTGCAAACCACTTGACCGTGCTTCTATCAACATCTGTAGTGAACCGGCAAATACCAAACAAGAGATTTTCTTGAGATGAGCTTGGTAACTCGTGTAACCTAACGCACAAATATTAACACCTTTTCCATTTCTATATTTAAACACACACATTACTAACACAATTACATGATTTCTCAACTGCATAACCATGATGAAATGATTAGAAACACAAACAAAAAGTTAAATGAGCACACTAACGGGAGTGGCGGGTGACACTAGTAAGTGAAAGTGACTATACAAGACGTGATGACCGACCAAGTGACAAGGTCAGAGTCCTCTGGCATAATACTAACTCTTTGCTGTCTGCAGGAACACATCACTGTTGCCATTCTGGCTAGTCTATAGTGCACACTAACATAATAAAGCCAGGCATTATGTACAGAAATACAAACATTCTATGTAGCCTATAAGGACAATATTATCACCATATTTTTCATAAAAAAAAATATTGTATTTTTGCTGCATGTAACTAAACATTCATTAATAACTAAAAAATTAATAGTTTTTGGACATATGTTTATATGAAAATTTTTTTTTTGTTTTGGTTAATGAACCTACCCTCAAAGTTTGTAAAAGTATTTTAAAAACACTCTGCATAAGCCTTTTATGAAAAATGTGGAGAAAATATGTTGTAGGCTACAATTTCTTGTACATTAAAACAAAGAATAAAAAATTTTTGTGTTTGAATAAAAATGCTAAAATTTAAAATTAAAACATTTTTTTAATTGAAAATTTTTGTTATTTTGCGATTTAACATTGGTGAACTTGTAACTTACTACATCGTTATTCACTGTGAATGCTTGTGTTAGAAACGTGTGTGTTTAATTATAGAAATGGAAACTGTGTTAATTTATGTGCATAAGATTATATAAGTTACCAAGCTCATCTCAAGAAAATCACTTGCCTGATACTCGCTGGTTCACTACACATGTTGACAGAAAAACAGTCATGTGACTACCGTAACTACTTACAGTCATGAACAACTGTTGTGCATGCCATGGTTGGTATACTTTTTTTTACACTTTTATGGTGATGAACAGAATGTGGGCAATTTTCCATTTGCACTGCTTGTTTCTCAGGCAGGTTGTTTACATTCCTGTAAGCTGCTACAGCTCTTATTTGTGCACTGTTTGTTTCTCAAGCAGGTTGTGTACATTCCTCAAAGCTGCTACAGCTCTTATTCGTGCACTGTTTGTTTCTCAAGCAGGTTGTTTACATTCCTCAAAGCTGCTACAGCTCTTATTTGTGCACTGTTTGTTTCTCAAGCAGGTTGCGTACATTCCTCAAAGCTGCTACAGCTCTTATTCGTGCACAATTTGTTCCTCAAGCAAGTTGTTTACATTCCTCTAAGCTGCTACAGCTCTTATTCGTGCACTGTTTGTTTCTCAAGCAGGTTGTGTACATTCCTCAAAGCTATAACTCTTGTTCATGCACTATTTGTTTCTCAAGGAGGTTGTTTACATTCCTATAACATAATATGTTCAT
>PNEQ01030564.1:10000-32850 GCA_003012365.1 Medauroidea extradentata | reverse complement strand
TTGCACTATACTTAGTTCTAGATATGTTAGGCTCTAGAGAATGCCCTTGGGAATGAAACAACAGCAGAATAATTTCGATAACAATATTTTCATAAAATCTGTAGTTAAAATACAAATGCTATAATGAAAAATTATTAGTTATAGTCGGTTCGAGTTTTTTCTTGGTATACGCATTTATATTACAGTTCTGTTAGTATTTTCCGCTTGAACTAAGTCTATTCTTTACATAAAAAAATTCACAAATATCTGCGATTACAAAGTTATTCATAAAATGTAGTTTTAAAGTCCTCAAAACACCGGAATATCTGAACCGCGCCCTTAACATAACACAAATTACACACTTTGACCGACAAACACACAAACAAACTCCGTTTTACTTAATTATGACAAACTTAAAACTACGTTGCTACTCTCTATATTATGAACCATCGCACCAATCTCAACGTAACTAACTTTTAACACTCAAAATGTCCAATCGTTTACGTATACCATTTTGTTCGTCTCCCACAAAACAAATACCTTAACAAAAAAAATCCTTTTTCACTTAGTATCATTACCAAATTTAATAAAAACTATCAATCTGTCAGACAAAACAAAAATACCTATACATAACATATGTTACTACCACATTCCATATACCATAGACTAGGAACAGACATATACGCCCGGGGATTTGAAACCGTGTGTTTGTGTCGGACAAAATTCTTAGCCGGCGCTAAACGCCAACTGTTAAGTGGGGAAAAATATGTAGAGAGGGATATCAGAATAATAACTATTCGCCCTTACTCGGTGACGACACCAAATATTAAACTGTGAAAGTCGTAGAGGAGGGTTTCAAATGTACAACCGGTCTACTTACCCGGCGCCTCCACCAATTGTTAAAAACGTAGAATTTCATAAGGGGAATATCAATCGTATTCGTAATACCGGTCTCCTTGCCCGGCGTCTAAACTAACTGTTAAAATGGGTGGCTCTTGGTAAAAATGTCAGAGAACATATAACTAGAATATACCAGAGAAGTTGCCTTTTCTCGGTGAATACACCAACTGTTAAAAAGGGGAAAATGACGCGATATTCGAAAGGTACAACCGGTCTCACTCCCGGAGTTGAAACCAAGTTTATTACGGGGCTCGGGGATATTATTTCATACAACGTAAAGTGTGTATAAGCACTTAGAACTTTAACTTAAAACTAAAATAATGGATAGGAAGGACGACGACACGTAAAACCTCTTCACAAGGGGGCTCTCCACCACCTGGCCAATAAATACTGACATAATCTTCAACAACACATGCATGGCAGGCCAGGATGCCATGCTCAAGGGGGAGAGGTTACTTACCTTATACTCCTTATCAAAACCCCGAAACTGGAACACTACACTAAATTACATGCGTCCATCCTCTAAACTTATGGTACAGCTACTGCTACTCGTCTTGGCGATACATGAGAATTCTAAGGATCTTTAAGGAAGGCACGGTAGTAACATTGAAAAGAACAGAGAAACTAATCAATTAATAGATAATTCAATAAGGTACTTGAAAATTGCAATCGTAGATCAGATGCCTAGAAACGATACTTGTTACTCTCAGGCTTACTCCATAACAGTTTATTTATCAAAGTTATTATGACTTAACCGTAGGGGGAACTTAACTTAGATCTTTTTAAATAAAAAGACGATAACCCTATTCGGTTCGCAATCTTCATTTAATGGAAAACTTAAGGCTTCAACACAACAATTTAGTATCACAATGAACGGCATTCAGCGTCGTACAATCTCACTTTTTATCGGTTCACATATCACAAACAAAATTATTATCTCCTTAATGTCTCGTGTCCAACCACGAACGGTTTTTAAATAGTGTCATACCAACAAAACTCGAGACTGCTCATATTTCCATACATTAGGTACATTCTGGCCGTTTACCTCACCGATATCCGAAAATACTACTTTACCAATAGACTGAGAACCTCGTTACTCTAACTTTAACCATCACATTGGGTACTGAGTGGCAATCACATACTCTCTACTTGTAACATCTCAAAAATCGAGTGACTCGTTACTACTACTGCTTCCCGAGCTTACTAAGGACTCCGCCTTTTCCTTAATACTTTTAAACAAATCAACGTTACGACAGATACCGGATACAAAAATACTTTTATTATGAAAAACACTAATTTAGCCTATACGTCAGGGGTGCGAGGTTGTCCGGTTCATAAGCTACATATTCAAATCAACAGTATTCAAAGAAATCTCTTAGTGAGGGACTTATTCCCTACACGACTATACTCATCCTGCTGAAAGATGTATCGTGATCTTTTCAGGCCCCTCCGGGCAGGCTCTTCAACGATAACGCAGACAAACGACCACGTCCGTCCTCCGAGAGGACGCCCGACAAAAGACCCAGGCGACCCGTACCTTACCGCGCGCCTCTAGCCGCAACCCATGACCACATGACCACGGCCACCAATCAGCGGGCTCCGAGCGGTCACACCACCATTCGCTCTCACGCGCCCAACATGCTACCACGCACGTCAGCACATCCCACGATACGAAAATCTACAGCGCAGCAACCACCCCTCCCACCTCCTGGTAGCACGCTACATAGTAAGCAGAAGAGTAGCTACTGGCGATAACTCCAGCCCTGGCATGTCCGGTATCAGGCTACTGCAGACACTGTCTCGACAGACCTCCCACGCTACAATACGCATACTACTGTAGCTAGGTAAATCTACCGAGAACCAGCTCGAACAGCCAAACGCAACACGTCCAGACGCTGTGTTACTTACTGTCCCAAAAGGGAATAAAGGCATCATGTCATAAGGGCTTAACTACACGACTGAATTAAACATTTAACAAGAAACTATTAATCCCAATTTATCACATAACCAAATAACCCAACAATACAACATAACTAACATCCAACCAATAAAAGTTAAAATATATTTCAAAAAAAAGGAAATCCGATAAACTCGACAAAAAGCCATAAACCGTCGGATTCTATAACTTGTCCGAAGAAAAAAACCAGAACCTCCAAAAAAATCTAAATCCTGCAAAATCTACCATAACAATATTTACTCTACACACTACATATAATAGTCAAGTAGTATAGGAAGGCGCTCCATGGCACAAAGGTTTATGAAATATATTTCTACCTATCCTTAACAATTAAAATTGTATGTCGATTTATTGGTTATATTAACAGTGTTGCCATTACATACTATACGATAACAAACCTTGACCACATCCATGAATGCAGGTAATACAGCAAAGATTTTACTTGCAGTTTGCAGAAACAATTATTTTTATCAGGAATATCAATGTAGCAGACAACTGGTTTTTCGGGAGTGGGGGACACTTGACCCTGGTGCCCCCTCCCCTTTGGATCCGCCACTAGAGGGTAGGTACAGCCTGCCACTAGGATGTTGCCCATATGCCCGCAACGGCCAACAGCAGCAGCAGCCCCGCATCCCCAACCGACCGTTCGAGACCGTGGCCCTCGACATCGTGGGACCTTACCCCAGAACAACAGGTGGAAAGAGGTTTATCTTGGTAGTCACCGACTTGTTCTCGCGATGGACGGAGGCCTACGCGGTGGCGAGCATGCACGTCAAAACATTAGTCAGAACATTGAACAGTGAATTTTACGCCCGCTGGGGGTATCCAAAGGTCCTGCTTTCGGACAATGGCTCCCAGTTCACCAGCAGGATGTGGAGAGATGCTTGCGAAAAGTGGGGAATGTACCACCGTACCACAGCCATTTATCATCCAGGCTCTAACCCCACGGAACGGCGAAATCAGGAGCTAAAAACGCAACTACGTATCTGTGTGGGGCGGAAGCATGATAGCTGGGCGGAACATCTGCCAGCAGCACTCTTCACACTCCGTTGCCGAGTGAACACAGCAACCAGCCAAACACCCGCCGCTGCCTTGTTAGGCCGCAACTTGAAGCTGCCGGCCGAGTATCACTGCTCCCCGAGGGTAGAGGAACGAGAGGACGAAGACAGTAGGAGAAGCGGAAGAGCAGCCTAGCATGCCGCCATGCTAGAGAACCAACAACGCTATACGTGTCAGTGGCTGAAGCACACGAGCCGACCGCTGTAAGTCTTGCGCTCTTGCCAGAGAGTATACGCAAAGACTCGTCCACTGTCAGCCGGGGGCAAGAAGTACTGCTGTATATACAGGGATGTTAGACATACCAGGATCCTGGTACACATACCAGTTTTCAGGATGCTGTACCATGTACCAGGATATTTTCATCCCGGCATGCGAAAGTACCAGAATTACAGAATTTTGCATTCAATTGTATTAAAATGTTTCATTTAACAGTATTTTATGCAGAACATTTATACACAAAAATGTTTTTTTTTTTTTTGCTCGACACAACTTATCCTGAATTCGAGCATGAATCTGCTCATAGAGTTATTGCAGGTTGTTACATCCAAGCTTTGCCATGGGTGCAGACTGTTGCTTGTTGGGCAACTAACATCTGTGGTAGAAATTAAACTCTGATTTTCTTTTAACTAAGAGTATTCTTCAAACATTTTCAATATATTTTTTTTATCTTAAAATACTGGAGACATGTTTTAGAACTTCATATTTTTTAATGTCTGTAAGAATTTGCGAATTATTTATTACCATGTACCAGGTATTCGTTTAAATTACCAGGTTTTTGTGATGTCAGTACCAGGATTTTGGAGTTACCATCTAACACCCCTTTGTCTATACAACACTCTGGTTATTTTAGTGATTCAGTTTTAAGACTTTACTTTATTAGCTCGAAATTGTCATATATATTTCAATAATAATTTTTATCACGTATGTATGTAATGTATACTTCTTTAATATTTAATGCATGAACAGAAATCATTATGAAAATAAAATATATTACCTTTACAAAAACTAACTGAACAAAAATAATTTCAGCTGGGATTCAAATGTAATAAATTACAGATGTGTGTGTGTTGAGAAAAAATTGTGCTCTAATGACAAGGGGGCCGATTAAATATTACCACTTATGTGTTGCACCGATGCAGTGCAATGCAAGTAAATCTGCTCTGCACCTGTAGTTGTAGTTGGAATTAAATATACTCGAAAACGCAAGACACAAAGAGAAGGGGGGCCCTATTTCGACTCGGCGTTAGCTACCTCCTCTCTACAACTTACAGAAGCCAATCAGAAAATTTATAACATCGTTCTCACTGTCACTGGGATGGCAAAAACTGTCTGCACACCGGCATGCTTACATGCAGATATAGCTTCCATGTAGCAGTGAACAATTTCTCGTGCTTATTCAAAGACGTAAGAAGTGTAGTTTCATATCAAGTTATGAAGAAAACTTGTCACCAAGTTTTCATTATAGACGTATATGTCGTAGTTGTGTTCTGAATTTCAAAAATACATTTCTATAATGTCGTGGTTATTTCAGTGTACAGGTAGTGGTTGCATGTGTTCATTTTTCATGAATGAGATTAATCGTGAATAATTATGTGCTTTATTAATGAAGAGTAGCATTTTTGTAACACAACTAAAACACATCAGAGTGGTTTTCGTCTGCAACCAGCTTTTACATTCTTTATGTTGCTAATGGAAAATAAAGTACCTAAAGTGATAGATGTGTGACGCGATTAGAGCAAAAATTATGTATACATTTTATATTTGTACTTGTATTAATTCGAGTGATGTAGGTTTGAAATTCACGTATGTTATTTTAACTTGTGTGTCATGGTATTTGCGAGTGTAGGCCTACTATCCAGTGGGCTATACATGTGCCATTCGTCATTCAGCGAGTCGTAAATTATCACATCGTAATACGTAGATTATTTCTAAATAATTAATTGCTAATGAGTAGTGAATACGAGTGACTTTCGTAGAACTATATTGCAATAAATTTAATTAGGTCTAGATGATTGTAAGTTCAATGTTCACCGAGATAGGCTTAGGTGATAGGCTATATGAAGATAACAACAACAGTCTCACGAAAGAGTTTAAACTAAAATTTTAGCCCTCCCATTTTATGGAATAAAGAGAATCCCAACTGCATCATTCTTAAATATAAAGCACGTGTAATGTGTGAAATAGAAAGAACATTCAGACCTGAATTAGGTTTTATTTCACACAATAGGTATGATGTTCTAGTTTGCAAAATAGTCATACTTAAAGTTAAATAATAAAGAGAAATTAGTGAACTACATTTTATAGTACATTCACCCCCTCCTAGGTAGTGAAATCTTTAAGATATGAAGGCTGCCTTCTATATCTAGAGCTTCGCTGTCCTTAGCTTTTTCTTGTGTAGATTCCATACAGTCCCCATTTCTGTTTTCTTCAGTTCCCATATTAAGCGAAGACTCTTCGGATGATTTCTTTGAATTAGATGGGTCGACTTCCAAAACAGATTCTTCTGAAGAACTTCCTGCAGGCGCGATATGTTTATTTGATACAGTTGTTTCTCTTCAATTGGGAAATTTTACATGAGAGTATTCCGGATTACCTTCTAATGGTAGAACTTCTTCAACATATGGATCGAATTTCGACTGTCTAATAGTTAGCTTCATCAGAACACGACCCGGGTTCATTAAGGAGTCGTAGCTCCCATAGGTGACCTTCCAGAAAAACTGAACAAGCTTTAATGAGGGGTAGTATTAGTTGATGTGCATAGCAAGGATCGTATAGACTGCAAGGCATCTTGATATACTTCTTCTCATTTTGCGTTTTCAAAATTTCTACTCCTCAATGTTAATTCAATACTTTTCTATGTAATACCAACCTATCATTCGCCTTGTCCATTTCCTTCAGGATTGTAAGCAGTAGTTCTACTTGTAGCTACTCTAATCGAACTGAGAAAAGATTTTAGCTCGTGTGACATGAAGCTGGTACCTCAGTCAGTATGTATATAAGCAGGAATGCCAAACATACAGAAAAGTTCCCTCAGATTTTTAGTTACTGTTTTAGCACTTGTATCTTGACACGGAAAAGCAAATGGGAATCTCGAGTATTCATCTACAATTATCAAGAGATAACGATTTTTTGAGCTTGGTGGTAATGGTCCCTTAAAATCCATGTTTAGTCTCTCAAAAGGCTGTGTGGTTATTATTAAATGCCCTTTATGTCTGAAGAAACATGGTTTCATTTCAGCACAAATTCGAAATGTTGATTATATCTTGCGAATATCTTCCAGAGAAAAAGGGATATTCTTACTTTGTACCCAATGATATAGTCGAGTCTCTCATGGATGACACAAAGCTTCATGTAAAGATTTCAGATATGGTAAGTTATCTCCTAGCACGGAACAAATACGAGATAATGCATCCGTTGCCTTGTTCTCTTTTCCAGGTCTGTATATTATCTCGTGATCGAATACTGAAAGTTCAAGTCGCCCCTGCATGACTTTTTCGTTTTTAATTTTTCCATCGTTGTTGATACTAAACATGAACGATACTGATCGCTAATCTGTTATCAGTTTAATGTGTCTACCTAAAAGGTAATGATTCCATTTTCTTATAGCTTCAACGATTGCATGTGCTTCCTTTTCTATAGAGGAATTATGTTGTTCTGACTTGGAAAGAGATATGGAAAAGAAGGCTACAGATTTGCCTTCTTGCGATAGGGTTGCTCCAATGGCATAATCAGATGCATCAGTTTCAACAGTCAAGTTTTGTATCAATTGGCATTATGACAGAATTTTCAATGTCTAATTTCAATTCCTCAAATGTTTTCATGGCTTGAGGATTCAACTTATAACATGGCCTAAAAAATTAACTGTTCTCAGAGAGAAAGAACTCTTCTCCATGTTAAAAGTTAGGTTATAGCAACTTGGATAATTTCAATGAAATTTCGTACATTTTCATTGTGTTCTTGTTGATTTCTTCGACAAATTGTTATGTCATCCAAATAAACCTTAACAACTTTTAGTCCTTCACTTTCGATCATTTTAGTTATGACTCGTTGAAAGTCAGGTACCCCATTTTTCACACCAAACGGTATACATGTAAATTGATAAAGTTTTCCACATGCCTCAAATGATGTATAAGGTCTATCGTACACTTTTATAGGTAGCCAGGTAGGTATCTGATGGTAAGCACTTTTTAGATCAACAGTGCTGTAAATTTTACTATGTCGTCTATTCGTGGCAAAGGGAAAGCATCCAGCTCAGTAAATTTATAAATTGTCTGAGAATAATCAACAACCATCCTATGCTTATGATTTTCTGATGACACTACAAAGACTTGAGCTCTCCACGGTAAAATGCTTCCTTCATTAATGCCTTCTTCTAACAAATGTTGTATCCCAGATTTAATGAATTTGTAATCTTATTCTGTCTGTTTACGAGATTTGTTTGCAATAGGTCGGCATTCTTGAGACAATTTTGAAAATAGTTGGGCTAGTTCAATATAAGCTGTAGCAACATTGCATATCTCAAGCTGTTTTTCATCTCCTCCAAAATAAACCTGTACACTAGAATGTTGTTTTAAAATATCGTGTCCAACTATGATATCCGTACAGAGGTTAGGAAGTATACTGACATATGTTGCTATATCTGTATCCTTCTAGTTCAAGGTTTATGAAACAACGACCCTTCACAGACGACTTTAGTGTAGTAGAAGCCGTAGGTACCTCTTCTCCTTGACAGGGTGTGATGGGAATTTTGTACTTATGCACAGTATTTAAATCAATAAAACTAGCTGAACTACCTGTATCAATTAAAGCTCAAGCTTTTGAACAATTTATTATTACAGATACTAGAGCTTTGCTCAAGGAAGAAGTTAAAGATGATATAAAATTTGATGAATGAGAAAAAACTGAGAAACTGTTTTGTGTTTTCTTTTACAAACTTGTGCATAATGCCCCTTAAGGCCATGAACTTTGCAGATAGCTTCCATCGCAGGACATAACGAGCTGTTGTGTTTTTAAACCACAAAAATTACATTGTATATCTATAGCTGCAACATTTTTATGCGAAGTTTTTACTGACATAATATCCTCAGCAATGTCAGATGATGTAGCCTTAAAATTATTATCGGATGCATTTATTGATTAATGTATCTTATACTATAGCGAAGCGAATGGAGTTGGGCAAGCTCTAGAGCTCTAGCTTGAGTGGTAGCTTGTTCCAAGGAAAGTGAGTAGTTTTCTATCAAATTCTGACGAATTTGATGTGACCTTAAGCCCTTCTATGAATGCATCTCTAATATACTCGTCCCTGTTAACTTCCGCACTTACTGATTTGAAGTTACATTCTTTCGATACATTTTTAAGAGCTTCTAAATACTTATCAATTGATTCTCCATGTTCCTGTCGTCTAGTGTGAAGTTTATGTCGTGGAAAAATTTCGTTAACATGTTTAATACACACACACACACACACACACACACACACACACACACATATATATATATATATATATATATATATATATATATATATATATATATAAGAACACTTATAGCATCACTATAACTACCACTCTCATTTATGTATTCATATACAGTGGGAGAAATATAATTAGTTCGTACCTTCAATCGACCAGCTTCACTAATTCCAGCAGAGGAAATAAAATTCTGAAAAGTCAAACTAGTGTTTCTGTTCTTGAGTTGAGTTTTCTTCACTTGGGTCTAGACAAAATCTTTCTGGTCGAAGTATTCTATCCATGTTATTATCTAATTTGATTCTGTGAAATAAATTGAAATAGAAAGAATATTTAGACCTGAATTAGGCTTTATTTCACAGACTAGATCTGATGTTCTAGTTTGCAAGATAGTCATACTAAAAGTTAAATAACAAAGATAAATTAGTCAAAGATTACTACATTTTCTAGTACAATGAGGAAACACGTCGGCGAGAAAGATGTGATGTTGAAACCACCATCCAAGCAAGGAAAATAGAGAGGTACTGTCACTGTTCTAAGTAATTAGCCAAACAGGTACTTGCAAAATATATTTGCTATTTATTTACATTATCATTTGCATAAAAGTTTTAAGCAAAGTTTTTAAGGGTGTAAATAACCTCGTCAACAAACCAACTTTATTTTTTCGTCGCGTGCCATGGAAAAATGTCCTCAAAATATATTCCGCGGAAAGGATAATAAACCATTTCTAATTTTTAGTTGCTTCTTTAGAAAAAAATATTTCAGTTTCGTTCTACTGTACTTCGTAACTATTAGAAGCTGAAATGTGTACGCCAAAACGTAAATAATTAAAGTTCATAAAACAGTGAATACTGTTACTGGTATCCAACTTATATGTTAACTCACTTTCACACACCCGAAAATGGTCCAATGCGCATGCACAAAGGGCGCAGATATACTTACTTCGAGCCATTTGCTAGTCGCCGATTTTCAGGCACTTTGCGCCATCACGTGACTACTTGCACCTGCGTATTTGTATATTTAATACCAAAGCAACGCAGCGCAGGTGCAAATTTTGTGCTGCACCTCTCAAAAGCGATATTTAATCGGCCCACTGGATAGTGCCACCAAGGAAGAGGAAGTAACCTTACAAGCAATAATGGCTTAACTCTCCAGCCTGGTGATAGAAATCTGTGAACTTAGGAAGATGCAACAGTCTGCGCATACATTGCGCTATTCAGTTGGACTTAGTGATGTCATGGCCAAGTTTCGATATCTACAAGATACTGTTTTGAGTTTGGTAGTTGGTGCTTTGCGGTTGTGCTCCCTGTGAAGAGGGCAGTATATCTGACTTGAGTGGTACTTCATGTGGCCAGCGCTCCTGGCGGTAATGTTCGGCTTAATAAAGTTGTGACCGGCCTCGTCAGCTCCCAGTTCTGTTTAAGTTTGTCTCAGGGTAACTTGAATTTTGTTCGCTGTCTTCGTGTGCCGAATGCTCAAGGTATGTCAAATGTGGTTGTCTCATTTTAATATTAATATTTAGATATGCCAATTTTCCAGTAATATTCAATATATTTGCTGAATGATATGTTAGTCGGAATAAAGATTTGTATTGTCCTTCCAACTATTTACAGTGGTCTTAAAAGTTAAGTTGTACGGGAAGTGCACTTTTGTGAATATTTTATTTTATTGATTAGTGTACATGCATTGTTGGAGTGGGGCGGTGCGTTATAAAAACGAACCGACGCAGTCCCATTATGCACGTTTTATAAAAACAGCTGTGCACGCTAAAGTAGAGGAATATTTCAGGCATATTTTTGTGAGATACCTTGAGTACCCTGCAGATTTACGTTCGATATGTAATTGTAGTTATATATATATATATATATATATATATATATATATATATATATATATATATATATATATATATTGTGGCACATATTTAATATATCATTTATCATATTGTACACTTACTGGTAGGGTTGGTCTTTGTCCCTTTTCAGCTGAATACTCTTGTTACGGGGTACGGGGTTAAATTATAGGAATATTTACTATTCTACGTACCAAAAAATTGCTCGACTCTTTGTATGTATTCTCAATATATGACATTATGTGATTTTTCGTGTGTAAGAAAGTGTACAATACTCAGCATGAGGTAGTGCAACTCTGACTCAGACTTGCATCACTATTTCGTATGATTTACTTCCATGTTGTAGTAACTGATGTGCAGTACTCGCATTAGTCGATTTCTGTTGTTCTACGTAATAACTTACACATTTGCAATGTCGCTCAAGGGAACGAGTTGGAGTCAGGAATTAAGTAAAGATACGTTGTGGAAGTTGTTGGTTGAATTGAAGGTGCCCGGTGTGGATGTAACACAGTCTACACTAGACGACTTGAGGGCGGTTGCTAGGAAGTTGGCCTTACAGTCTAAATATGTCGGTGGAAAAGAATCGGCTTATGAGCCACCTGCTGTTATGCAGTCACAGTATGTTTTGGATAAATATATATTAGGGCCGTTGTTGTCTGAAATACCAGTTTTGAAAACTACAGATGTGCATGACGTTGTAGAGTTTTTGTTTCATGTTCAGAAAATTTTTGATTCTACTACGTTGCCTCGGGAATGTATTTATGTGATACATTGTGCACATGTGCCTAGTGATTTCTCAAAAATTTTGAGTGAGGCTAAACATGGTAACGTGGATTGGGATGAGGTCAAGAATAAATTTCTTGACGTGTGCAGTAATGCACGCATTCGAAACGAACTATGTATGAGGAATCTATTTCATAAATAACTTAAAGGGGAACAGGCGACTACATATTTAGCCGATTTGCAACGTTATGTTGCTGTTTTGGGTTTACCCCACGATGAAATAGCCGATAGCGTCCCAGACAATCGATAGTACTAGCGGTGGCAATTCTCTTATCGCCATCTTGAATTTATTGTTCCATGAGCGCAAGCATTACATGCGATCACAGTCAATCTGCTACGGGTTTGCACGTAATCACCAATGGTGGATTGTATTTTTTCGTGTTTAGAGCTTGCATTGGCCATTCTGAGTGTACCTGCTCGCTAACGTCTGTGGAACGCTACATCTCATGTCAGTTATCTATTATGAAAGTACAAAAACGTAAACAAATGCAGTATTTTTCTTGCAGATTTATTTCAGTTTGTTTACTAAAGAAAATCGCATACATTACTTTAAAATAATTCAGTTTCTTTACTAAAGTGGACCATATAACACACTGGAAATCAGGCACGTGGCAAATTATAAAATGTGGGAAAATTAACCATGGCTCTTATGACAAAAGTGATGAGACCAAACAAACCAAACGAATCAGGTGGGAACGTCTTAAGCGAGATTTACTGTACTGTGACAATTGGTTATATAAACATTAACTATAGTAAGGATTGTCACAACATACACCATAAACTCAATGAAGTAATCTTAGTCTACTCTAGGTTATTTCCTCTGTAATAACATTCATGCTACCAGGGACACATAAACATCCATAAGTATGATCGATCACATTTTTACCAACACAGACCAAAAATCTATAGAGGTGACTACCATTGCTATTTATGACTCATTAACCGACCAGAACTTGTTCATGGTAAATTCCAGCATAAACAATAAACCACCTTAGGAACTCTCTACAAGAATTATCACTGATTACAGAGAAATAGTAAATAGTGTCAAAGATATCGGATAAATAGTGTTGCTACACAACGATGTCCACATGAGATGCTTGAACTTATTCTAAATAAATTAATACCATCCATTGATAAGGCTACTAATACTAAAACTGTTAACACAAAGGGTAAATATATTAGTCCTTGGGGCACAACCGAGCTAAAAAAAAAACCTGGTCCATGTTAGGGACAAATTATATAACAGTTCAAGAGAAACAGATGTAGTCCTACCATAAAATCAGTTTTAAAAGAACTAAGTAATAAAACCACAGCACTTAAAAGGAAATGTCTTCGTCAATACTACATTTGTATTCTCTCTCAACGTATTGGTAATTCAAAAAATACTTGTAAAAACATCAACAAGATTCTAGGTAGGAAAAAAAAGACTCAACATTGACAAAATATATACCATTAACAACACCTTTTTAACAAATCCAATAGATATAGCAAATGCACTCTGTGAACACTTTATAAATGTTGCAGTTAAACTAAATAATACTATTATCAGTTACCCACATGACAACATAAATAATCTTAACACACTGACGCAGGTGGTGGTGGAGGTTATGAGTTAGATTTCACCGGATAGCACTGGCAAAGTAATGCCCGGTAGCGCCGGCTCGTTGTAAGAGAATGGGCACTCAGAATGAGAGGCAGACTCTATTTTAGAGGGTCCTGTGGCCTACGGCCGTGGCATAGAAACAACACTCCCCGCTCGTCGTCGTGAATACTTACGCAGGGGAATGTTTTGGTGTTGCCCACGCCCGTAGCACAGACATAGCAACAATAGACACACCCTACACAACACACTGGATAGTGCGGGTTGATGGGTCCCGCGCCCTGAATGCCGTGAAGCGGCAATTCAATGAAATACGTACCTCAATGATATCCGTATTTGCTGTTAAGCATCATACTCCATACAAACTCCACCAAACACGGTGATGTGCTAAGCGGATTCGGCCCTAAGCCCGACCGGTGGGCTACACTGCAGTAAAAAACATCACATGAGTGACAAATTATTTACTTAAAGCCCCCGGGTGGTTGAGTTGCAGGAGCCGAGGGGCACCTCCGGGCCAATAAAAAAGAGAATTAAGGTTCTGCGGTTGAAAATTGAAACTATTGATACGCTATGAATGATGCAAATTTTTGTAGGGCCCGGAGTGACTCGCGCGTCCGTCCGCCTCGATTCGCCACTTAAAGCCAACTGACGATTCCATCCCGCGCTGGCGACTTCGTCCGGCCAAGCGCGGGAAGCAACCGCCGAAACACAAAATACACTTACAAACATAGGGGCGAAGGCCCCAAACACTGGAAAATTATGCACTTGCTGAATAGCATCCCAAATTTGGTTTGTGGGAGAGTTTATATGATTTTCAGTTATTTAAGAATTCATTAGAATTTTAAATTGGGTGGCACAAAAGAAAACTGGCAATGTTAATATTATTTATAGAATAATTAGACACAGAAAACACTACTGATTTCTATTACTATTAAATTAAGGAAAAAGCACTTGAAAATTAAACACGAAAGACTTGGGCTGCAAAGTTGACTGCATGGATGAGTCAAACTTGCCCACGAGGTGCAGCGGTGTTTCTACCGTTGTTTGAGGTTAAGAACGAAAAAGTATTACTTGGGAATTTTCCAGAGACAACAAGGTTACCCCTGGCCTCGAAACACTACTACCTACTGGTGGTGTGACCCACGTTGATGGAATTAGCACGTGAGTGCTAGAAACGACACATGTTGAGAAAAAGTAGATTTACTGTGGTTTCCAACAACGGGGCACCTTGCTACCAATAAATGGTAGATCTGTTGATGAGGCGCACACACTGTCTACACTCGATGTCACGGGGGCTGCATCTAGGCGCCGCCGCTTCTTGCACACACGTGGTCATATGTGTTCCCGTATGCGCCGGTGGTACTGCCGCCACTATCGTTCCATAATCATGGTGTGGCGTGCACGATGGGCTGTACTGGAAGAGGAGCGCGAGCGTCGCACGTTAATTCTCACTAGCACTAGGAACTCCATATTTGTGACAGACATAGATGAGATTTAAATTAAAACGCTCTTAATCAGTATTAACTCAAACATAAGTCCTGGGTATAACATTAGTGGGAGGGTAATTAAAGATTTTGCAAATTACCTTATTCCAGCTTTAACAGTGATGCCAGTGCAATGATCAGTACAGCTGTGTATCCAGCTGTGCTAAAGATTGTAAAAATTGTACTCTTTACAAAGGAGATTCTGACTTGGAACTTGGCAACTACTGCCTAATATCTATACTACCAATCATTAATAAAATCATTGAAAAAATAATACACAACCGATTGATCAAGTTTTACCACAAAATAAACTTCCTGTACAGTAAACAGTATGGATTTAAAAGGTCTTTTAATGCTTGACAGGCCACTCTCAATCTCGTTAGAAAAATTCAGAACTCAATACCCATACAGCACAGCGACATTGTGGCAACGTTGCTACAACGTTTCGCCCAAAATAATCAACGTTGTCACAATGTTTAGTTACGTTGTAACAAAGTTGCTACAACATCCAGATGTCACAAATCTGCAACGTTGCACGGGAAGGTTGCTGCAACGTTGCACGGGGACGTTGCTACAACGTTGCGTGAGGACATTGCTACAACGTTGCGTGGGGACGTTGCTACAACGTTGCGTGGGGAGGTTGCTATAACGTTGTGTGGGAACCTGCCTGCAATTGCAGGGCAACGTTCCTGCAACGATGCAGGGGGATGTTCATATAACGTTGCAGGGAGACGTTGCTGCAACGTTTCAAGATGTCTTTGCTGCACATTTCCAGATGTCTTTACCGCACGTTTCCAAATGTCGTTGCTGCATCGTTTCTGGATGACTTTGCCACAAAGTCTTGGAATGATGTTGCAGTGTGTTTGACATGATTTTGTGTTATCAGTTATTTTTTGTGATGTTTATTAAAACCAGTAAATCTGTTGTGTTAAGACAAGTGTTTCTTCTGCTCAGAGCAATTTGCTTAGCTAAATATACTGTACCAAAAAAATCCTCGTATGATCTTTATAAGGCTGCAGGTAATCATATCATAAATGCTCACATATAGGGTAGCTGCCAATTTTCGGGCCGTTATATGCTAGTCATTATTATTACCGCTTCTTTTTAAAATGTAACTGTTTAACCATTTCCTTTGACCTACTTTTAATGTTGGCTGGTTAGTGTTTTATTCCCAATGTTACAGTTACAAGCAGTACATAGGCTATTTGTTACCCTCAAAAGGTACTGGATATAATTTGCCAAATTGGAAACAGATAGGTTAACTAGTGAAAAAAAACTAAGGGGGCTTCACCTCAGTTTTCAACATCTTTTATTATTTTTATATTTATACCAGATTTTTTTTTCTTATTTTAGACATAAATTGTGACTAAATCTTCCTATTAGGAAATTTTGCATCTCTTATAGTTCTTGCGTAATGAGTCGTAAACGTCAAAATTTGCACTTGACGGTTTTATGCACGCCACTAAAACCAACTGACATACCAAACCAAAAAAAAAAAAAATCACAGTGTATAACAATGTTGTAGGCTGTGATTTTACACATATAAAAACAAAAAAAATATATATAGTTTTGTATTTTTTAAAAATTGTTGAAATTTTTACATTTTCATTTCAAAACTCAGAATTTTTTATTAAATACAACAGTATTATATTTTTTGTTTTATATATGTCAAAGCATAGCCTACAACATTCTTATTATACATTGTGAATTTTTTCCGTTAGGTATGTTAGTTGGTTTTAGTGGCGTGCATATAACCGTAAACTTCAAATTTTGACGTATACGACTCATTATGCAAAAACTATAAAGGCCCGTTTACACCGAAAAAATAACATAACAATGTTACTTACTATATGTTAATTACAAAATGTTAACAAATCCTAAGCAATGGTACACTATTTTATAGCAATGTTGATAGCAAATGTCTTATTCACATTGCTGAAAACACCAATGTTACTAAAAAAGTTCTAAGAATGGTGGAGGGAAGTTAATAACAATGTTAATGACAAAAATGCTTACAACATTGTTGATAACATTGTTAGTAACATTTGTTACCAACATCCTTTAATCTAGACCGCCCTAGAACGGGTCGGGAAAATAATGTTATCAACATTGTCGGCGACAAAGTTATTTACATATTTCTAAAATTCATAACTTTTGTTGCTAGCAAATGTTATCAACAAAATGTTGGCAACAAATTTTTTAAACATTTTTTATAAATATTAACAAATTTAATAACAGAATGTTGGCAACAATGTTGATAACACGTCAACAATTTTCAAGAATTTTTACAACATTGTTAATTACTTTGTTGAAAACACGTGTTATTAGCAATGTTATCGTTGGTGTAACCAGGCTTAAGAGATACAAAA
Organism: Medauroidea extradentata; assembly: GCA_003012365.1. Taxonomy (NCBI): domain Eukaryota; kingdom Metazoa; phylum Arthropoda; class Insecta; order Phasmatodea; family Phasmatidae; genus Medauroidea; species Medauroidea extradentata. The sequence continues at coordinate 15,400 of PNEQ01030564.1, read as the reverse complement.
ATTTCCTAAGAGGAAGATTATATCATAATTTATGTCTAAAATAAGAAAAAAATATCTGGTAGCCTACAAATATAAAAATAAATAAAGACGTTAAAAACTGAGGTGAACCGCGCCGTTAAAAAGAAACATAACAAAATAGTTACATTAGGAAGTCGCCTAAAATTAAAGATGATGTTGACAACAAAATTTAAGCAAAATTTTTCTAACCCAAAATTGAAAACCAGTTGGGAGCTTCCGCTCCTGTTGTAAAATTGATCACTCTACTCTGAACGAATTATACCACTAGCACTGCACTGATGAAATTTTTTAGGGATATTTAAATGCTGTGCAGGTACAGCGTCATACTGACTGGCTAGTGCGGATGAATCCTAACCAAAATTAGCAGTACCATTGTTCTACGAGTGAGAATGGTCCAAAATGGAGAGGTGCGAGGAGGCTGGCACCCACTTCCTTCAAACACCACAGCGCTTTTAAAAAAGGGAATCACAAAGAGTCCCTTATCTTAACTCAAATTGCATCTAAATAACATAATGAACTTATCACCCAACAGTGCGCAAAATATAAGCGGAAAGAAAATGCCAAATGATTTAAAGGCTAAAAGACTACATTATTAGTTTTCACCACCTTCAAAAACTCATCACAGGATGTTTGCTGACGATGGGCACTTTTGAATACAGTCTTCTTCGGAAGCATTGGAAGAAAATGTATTGTGACTTATTAACTTTTAGGCACTTAATGATTATTACTGACACTGTTAAGTTTATATTAACAAGTTGCAAAAATATACAAATTGCCTAAAAAGAAAAAAAATAACCAAGGCTTCAGAAGTGCTCGCTTTACCTTGACTTGCTACATACATTATGGTAGTTTAGAAAGTGTTATATTGAGGGCTGAACAAATTCATCTATATTGGCGTTGTCTGATAAAATTAACCAGTACAGCATTATTTCATATGCATCATCATTTATGCATACTATACACACATATAATATTGTACATCATTATCTCTCAGCTTTTTAAGGACAACTTTTCACTTTTCTGAATATATGAACAGAAAATCCTAACTTCGATACTAATACACCAAACCATGCTGTTAATTTGTGTGTAACAGATAATGCTGTGGCAAATGTATGAAATACTATAACAGGTATCAGCTTTGTTCACTCTGTGTGATTTTGTGAATACCTATGCGAGTAAAAGTTTCAGATGGATTCATGTGTTCACTGATAATGCTGACCATACAGAATTGAAGGTGCCAATAGTCAGAGTATTATCTCTTAGTACATTATCTGTGCAGTCTCACATAAACAGCTAGGGCCAAACTTATTTATTTTCATATAGTCTGGTGCCATGTTTACTCAGAAATCATTGGGTTAGGGACCGCGGTAGCCGAATGGTCGGACCATTCGCCTCCAACTAAGGCGATCCGGGTTCGATTCCCAGCGGGGTCAGTCTCAGCATTTTTGCATGTGAGAGTCGTGCCAGACGACACCATTGGTCGTCGGGTTTTCTCGGGGATTTCCCATTTTCCCCTTTCATTCCAGCGCTGCTCCATACTCACCTCATGTCACCCCTCACCAGCGCTGACCAAAATCTCTCACTCACTCATTATTGTGTTGCGTTATTACAAAGTAGACCCCATACAGCATGCCTGGTTGCAAAAACGTTGCTGCTACGTTGCATTGTTTCAATTTGGTTGCGAGCCTGTTTGAAACGTTGTGTCAATGTTCTAAATGTTGTAAATGTCGCAGGAATGTTACTGTGAAATTATTTGTCTGGCTGTAACATTGCAGTAACGTTTCAGATGGCCATATACTATTGAGTCAAAATTCTTTCGCTATTAATACATCCAAATTTGACAGTAACTGCGTTTTTAATGTTATTATTGGTTTTATTCCGTTATATTTAATCATATTATAATTCAATGTAGGATTGTTCTAGTGAAATATTTAGGATCTCTTCGATGTTAGTTTATGTAAAGTTGCGTCTTTTACTTGTATTGTTCTGGTTTTGCATTGTTTATATTTCAATGTATTTGGAAGACCCGTTTCTCTATATTATTGATAATACTTCGAGTTTTGTAGTAATAAGGCAGGAGAAATATCAAGAAAGAGTATTATTATTATTAAAATTTCTGTGATTAGTTAGAACTCTGCAATATGTGTGGTTTATTCATGAAATTATTTTCCAAGTTCGAATCGGTTAGCCAATCAGTTCCTAACATATTTGTAGTGAGTTTACTTCAAATAAATTAACCGAAGTATACACAGGTGTCTCGTGTATCGAGTTGAAATTGATTGACTAAGGTTAGGTACTATGTGGTAAAGTATTAAAATCAGTATGTTAGGCTTATTTCTCGTGTGCAAGATCCATGAGCTACGTGACCGAATTCCAGAAATTTGGGTTTTATAGTAATGCTATTGCCACATACCATTAAAAAATTTGTCATGTCATGAAAGTTGATAGTACAATATCGAAATTGATTGTTAAAAGTTTTGTTTTTGCGCTGCTATTACATGCTAAACTATTGATTATAGATGTATAGTCTATTAATTAAAAGTGTTTCTATGGATGTTAGAAGTAATCCTATGTAAAGAAAATTTTAGTTTTCTAAGTTTGTAATTTTTGTTAGGTGATATTGTTTATGTTCGGTTATTTTAACATAATGTTATCCGTTTTTACTAGTTTTCCTAACCTAACATTACCTAACATAACGAAAAATGGAGAACTTAATAGTAAAATAGCTTAAGAGTGTGTGGTAGATAAATAAACACTGAAAACATCAATTGATATGTGCACTTTTTTCGAAGCCAATATGGATAAAATACTCAATGACAATACTAGATAATGGTATCTACCAACTTTATGAGTAAATATTTATCCAGAATTACTAATTTGCTATGTGTAATCTCTTGCGCCACAGTTAAATGCACGAGGTTCCGGCGTCAGAGATTGTGCCTCAGAAGCTCATAATACTGGAAACAATATTGTTTAAAACGTTGGGTAAAACTATTGTCTAGGGTTGCTATTGTTTAATTTTCGTAAATTGGCTTCATGAAATCTACAGTTATAGATTAACGCTTTTAGCGTTGAATTATGTACTACGCCCTCTTAAACCAAGGCCGTAGAAGAACAGGTCTGGACACTCGCCTGGAAACTTGACCCCCTTGTTGTTTGGCTGCGGTTCACCAAGTTAGGGCCTACTGATAATGCTAACCTATATATTTTTGGCGCTGTAATCCGGGCGGTCAAGCTCAAACACAGCCCACTTCCCTCCCACTAAGATAAACAATTTATCAAGAAGTATTTTTTTAGCAATTTATGAAATGCTTCCTTCACTCACAATTTTTTATCATGGTTCCAGTAATCTTTATTTACTTTATAATGTTAACAATGGAAAAAAGTGGGCGGAGTTAGTCAGACTGCCCGGATTACAATGCCAAACAGTACAACATTCTCGGTTACTTGACGAACTACAGCTAAACAACAAGGGGGTCAAGCAAAATACATTGGTAGATAGGCAAGAGTCCAGACCTGTTCTTCTACGACCGTGGCTTAAAAACCTAACTTAACCTAAAAAAAACTGAAAATTTTGAAGTTAGTAAACTGCAACTTTCTTTGTGTATGACTATTCCTAACATCTATTGAATCATTTTTCATTAGTAAACCATGCCTTTAAAATCATTAGTTTGGCTGTTACACAGTGAGTAGTTATTCTTAATATTTTCCAAGAAAATCTTTTAAATTTTATTTAATTTTTTTCCGTGTTTCTACTTGAAATGCACAGTTTACATTGTGCAATGCTATGCTTAGCCATCATAAAATTACTGTTTCTACTCAGACAGCACAGCAGATGGTGCTGGAAATATTACCACAGTATTTTAATATACTCAGTTGGCTACACAAACAACAGCATGTTGCCTGCACATGCCAGAAACTTCTCACTGACAACATAGGAGATTAAGACCACACAGAACCTTTGTTTGTACGTATAGGTAGTGTTAAAATTGCGACATTCTGCACTGTCTGTTTCATTTCAGACCAACATGTGTAATATTTGTATTAGCCTAATGGTAATTGGTTTATATTGACATTTACAAATAATTAATAATGTTTATTTTAGTATCGTAATCAATTAATTTTAAATACATAATTTAGATTCACTGTCACACAGGTCTAAAATTGGTTTTTATTTTGTTTAAACAACTAAATTATTACCTATTCCTGTGCCAGTGATAGTGACACTAAGTAGGCCTACTCAATTTCGCTACTGACCATGTTGCTTTTGCAGTCATATTTTATCGTAAAGATAGTACGTGATTTCAAAATATTTATAGTCAGCATGCAGGTGTATTGGATGTGAACTGTAATAATTTAGTAATCTTGGCACAATTCTGTTGTGTTCACGTTGAAGAAATGTGCTAGTCAGGGAATGAGTTCTGGAAGTTCCTTCAATTTGCAGGGAACATGCTGAAAATGTTCAGGTGACATGCTGGCAACTTTACATTGTAATGTTGCATGCAGGAGATGTTTTTGCCTGCACATACCTGGCACATTACAGTATGTTGTTACAACGTTATAGTATGACTTGCAGGCATCGTGTATGAAACATTGCTGTGCTGTTTCGAAATATCCCAGCAGTTAACCCCATTCTGAGACCAAGTTTAAAAATATATTTTTTGAAATGTATTCTCTATATTTCTACCCACTGATTTTACCACACCTTAATATACTTAGTACTAAACTGTGTCTCGGTAATACAAGTAACGAAATTTTAATAATTCCCCATACAGCACACAAGGTTTCAATTACGGTATATGTTTCAATATCATTTCAAAGACTTTACAATGCCTTGTTTAAATAACATTTCATATTAATATTTCACTTATATTTCTGAAATGTTCCAATGTAATATTACGTATCTCAATTTTCAGATAGGTAGTTCTCAGTAATGTTCTGCTGAAACTTCCAACAGAACGATATGGCTTATATTTCACAGTACACATTCCAGAAATATTGCGATGTAATATTTCAGTATGAATGTTTCAAATGTGTCTCTGAAATGCTTAGTCCAGACATTACCCGCCATTATCACTATGAGTAGCCATGTTGCTTGCTGAATGTTTCAGTTAAACATTTCTGAAATGTAACTGAATGCATTGTGTGCTGTTTGGGTCTTTTGGAAATTTAGCATTCTACATCGATATTAATTTAATGACAGCATAATTTGGAAATTGTTTAAATAACTTAAGTGAGCAAAAGTATCAATAAACAGGCCTAGTTTTCACCAGGCAAAAAAAAAAAAACTTAAGCATGGTGCAGGTAAAATATTTGCGTTGAAAAGTTATGAAAATTTGGAATAATTTAAATGTCAGTACAGAGAAACCAAACCTTAGCATT
>PNEQ01030563.1:0-32755 GCA_003012365.1 Medauroidea extradentata | reverse complement strand
ATAAGAAGTTTATTTGCATTACATATTGATATTTCAACCCATATTGCCTCAATATCTTCCATTAAAAATTCATATTTCTGAATGGTGTGCGGATATTTTAATGAATTAATTGCAATGAGAACCCCGCCTCCGCGAGAAAGGCCGGTGGTTACAGCATTTCTGTCTTTACGAAATATATAATATTTATCAGGAAAATAATTAGAATTAACACAATTACTATTAAAACAAGTTTCAGTTTAGCAAATTACTGATAGGTTAACACTGTTAATGTTTTCAAAAAAGGTTGTTGCTTTAGTTCGGAGACCCCTTACATTTTGATAATACAGATGAAAACCATCCTTACCTTGTGGCATTTGAAGTGTACGTGACTAATTTGCAGCACCTCCGATTGCCTCCTTGGATTGATTCACGGTAGGTACTGAAGGTTCTGACTGCTCTGAGTTATCCTTACGCTTAAATAATTGTTCGTTTTGTAACCTACCGTAAAATGGGCTAATTAAACAGCCAGAAGGCCAAAAAAAAAAAAAAACGTGTTGAAAATTCGCTCATAATCTTTCTCAGCAACCGCCAGATAGAAAGACGAATAAGAGTCAAATTTTGTTTTTAATTTAGCTACTTTAAGGTTAGCGACCTTCAGTTCATTATTTATATATGTTGTAAGTTGTAACATCATTTTCTTCTACATCTGTGTGTGTGTGTATATATATATATATATAGTTTTTTACGTGTATTACCAAGGGAGCAGTTTTTGGAACGACTGTTTTAAAATGTATTTCCTTTAAATCTCCCATTTCTTTTAGTAATTTATTCCACAGTTTTTTTGCCGTACAATCCAATGTCCAGTGCTTAAGAGCATGCTACATTTTGTGTTCATTTATGTCGCCAGAGTATAAAAAATTTCCGTAGATCGTTTATTTCGTGTTGATATTTGCTTTATTGAACCCACGGTATTCGTAGGTGTCCGAAATTCCTAGAAAGTGATCGCTCTCACAATTATTTTTAAGATGAGGTTTAACGGATTAGTAAATTTATCAGTGGTAAGTCCCCATGTTTCAATACCACAGAGTAAATGTGGATACACAAGTACATTATATTATGTACTTTAGCGTGTGTAATGGAAGAAATTATCTGAGCTTTAATAGACTTCCGCAATACCTTTCAGTTCTGTTACAAATGTGTTTTATGTGATTTTCCCACTTCGGTTTCAGTGAAGATGGTTATTCTATGGTGCTTCTTTGAATGTACAGCAGGTACTTTATTTATTTATTATTTATTTGGTCAAGCAATTCCACTTGCCCTCGAACAGCACAGGGCCTTGACAAAGGTACACGGGAGTAAGAGAATAGTAGTTGGCTAGGTCATGTTTGCAGGGGTACCCATCCCCCCTCCCAAGACCCAATGCGTAAATCCCCCCCCCCTTCCCAAAAAAATACTCAAAAACTAATTTACTACGAGTTACACTTCAGTACTGGAGAGATATTTAGGCTACTATTTCATAAAAACAATCGTAAACAAATACAACACTGCTCTGGTTTTTATTAGCCTACTTTGTAGGTAATACCAAGATAGCACTTGTACAATCATAAAAACATTATTTCGTTTATGATTAAACATTTTACTCTTGAAAAAAAATATTCCCCCCAAAAATTTTAAATACGCAACTTGCGCAAAGATCCCCCTTGTGGGCACCACAGTATTTAAGTAATAATCCCACCATTCGCCAGGAGTGAATCGAAAAACCCTGGAAAATAAAAATCAGGATGGTCGGAGCTTGGGATCGAACCCGGGTCCTCCCGAATTCGAGATGAAGTTCATTTTTCTATCAAATACTGTGTCTTCGTTTTTTTTTATTTTAAGATTTTTTGTTAATTTATTTACTCTAAGCCACCATCCCAAATTGCAAAGTTCATCATTTACTTTTTTTGTAAAGTAAATCTACGTTTTCGTTTGTGTGTATAATAGCAGTACGATCAGCATATGGAAAACGTCGGTCTTGCTTGTAGTTAAGGGTAAGTCATTTATATATGTGAGGAATAAAGTCGATCCTAGGATTTATCCTTGTGAGACACCGCAAGTAATTGGTAAGAAAGATAAGGATTGTCCATTGATGTAGACATACTGTTTATCACTCAAATTGTTACGAAATAATCAAAGTATCATAATACATTTTCTCAAGGAGATCTGTATCAAAAGCGTTGCATAAATCTATAAAAACTCCACGTGTGTAATGTTTCCCATCCAAAGCCTGATAAATTTGGTTTTTTATTTTTAATTAGGTTTCTCTGGTTGACTTGCCTTTCCTAAAATGTTTATGTAGCTCGCGAAACAGTTTATGTCTGACAAAAAAGTTAAGTACTCTTGTACTGATGACTTTTAAAATTTTTTCCCCAACATTAGGTTACAGGGATATAGACCTATGGTTACTAACTACTGTAGGCTCTCAATTTTTGTACATTGGTATCACCTTGGCAATCTTAAAAGTGGGTTCACAATTGAGTGAGTGAGTGAGTGAGTGAGAAATTTTGGTCAGCGCTTAACATCGAGGTCTTTAGCGCTGGTGAAGGGTGACATGAGGTGAGTATGGAGCAGCGCCGGAATGAATGGGCGGAGGAAACGGGAGATCTCCGAGAAAACCCGCCGACCAGCGGCATCGTCCGACACGATTCCCACGTGCGAAAATCCGGGGACCGACCCCGCGGTTCACAATTGAAAACATAATAGTAAGCATAGAATACAGGCCGTTCGCACAAGAACTAACCTCTATGTATTCTTACCTACCAATTCACAACTGCAAAAAAGTGGCCGTGTGCATAGGGATTCTGACGTAAGAAATTATAATATTTCATTTCTTGTTCGTACGCGTAGGGCAACGACCAATCACAGCAATGGATGTTATGAATGTCCGCCATGTTGGTTAACCTCCAAAAATACACAAGAATAAGACAAAACTAGAATAAGAAGTTTTAATGTTAGAAAATGTTTCTATATTGTGTGCAGTTTATTGGAACTTTGTTTCTGCATTTTCTATAATGTCCAAATACGATTCCGCTTCAAATGTGTTTCAATGGCCTTCGGCTGTCTTCTATACAAAACGATATTTCAGATTCGTCGAAAAAATGCCATTGGCTATACATTACATTAAGAATCAAATTGTGAATTAATCTTGCGCTAGGCGTCTGGTCGTGCATAGTTTCTACTGTTATGTTATATGTTCTGTGCGTGCTTATGTTTCGTAATTGTGAACCAACCTTTAATACCTGGAAGAACGCCTTCTTGTAGGCAGTTGTTGATAATATACACAAGTAAGTCCGATAGCATGTTTGCACATTGTTTTAAAACAAAAGTGGAAGTGTTACAGCGCCTTGTTGATTTGTTTATATATATATATATATATATATATATATATATATATATATATATATATATATATATATAAATTAGAAATTACTTTTGTTGCACCTGTAGGTTTTAAAAAAATCTGGTACGCTAATCTTATGTTTAAGATTTTCGAATACCGATCAGTTTTCTTATCCATGGATATTTTGTTTAGCTGTAAGCATTAATCATGATAAATGAAAGAAAGTTGACAAATTAATGCACGAAAATAACTTTAAATATATTTAACCCATTGCCAAAGTAATGAAACCAGCAAGAAAAATTATCGCGCATCTATTATTTATAGATGTACTGTACGTGCATTACAAAATTGTCCCTACAGCACCATACAATATAAATATCGAAACAAGAATGTAAGTTAACTTTTTATTTCTCTGTACAATTTTTATAGTTCCATAAAATAGTGTACAAACTCTCAAGGAAATTACCAACGCATACGTAAATAGTTTTATTTCTCCCTTATAAATGTTTTGCGTTTGGAATTACAAATCTTCATGCCATATTTTTGCATGGTTCGCATAAATTTTCATTTATTTCATCATCACAATTGAAAAGACGTAACACTTGAAAATATTTAAATCGCAGAATGTGAATGCGTGCAGATTAATTAAAAAGGTAGCGTAATAACGACAAATTTACGATCTAGAAAATTGGTATACAGTAAATAAAAAGTATATACTATAGAGTTTAAATTCGAAGTCACCCAACTAAAATCAACGATTATTTTTAATATGTGTAATACTTATTTATCTGTTGTGTGTATGGGTTAACAGGATTAAAAACATACTGTTATGAGCATACAGGAAAAAGTGAAAGAGTATGTATTTTTCTTTTTCGAAAAAAAATAGGTAATAAGAATTTTATAGGCATAAAACATTACGATTACAATCTTTATTGCGTAAATTATTTTGGGTTAAATAGCAGAACCTATACAATGTAGCAGAAGTCGAGTGACAGTTAGGGCTATAAAACTGTACTGTCTAATTTTAAAAAAATAATTCCAGCATCTTAACATAACTAAATATAAGTCATTATTATTTTTTATGGAACTACAAAAATTCCTTTTTTATAACCTAATTCTACACCTAGATCCCACATTTAATTTAACACTTTGTTCAAAATTTTTGATATACGTAACTGAAATACATGAAAAATAAAATGTCTGTCAATGTGATGTACTTCGGCGTATATTATATTTTTATTTATTATAATTTCCTTTTCAAATATAGAGGGAACTAAACAAACATATAAAATACATGTTACTATATATTATTTGAATACACAGCTAAATTAAATAAAATTAATTCATTCAAACTAATGATAAAACAAACATAAAGCCAAACACATTTTGCTTGTGCCATTGTAAATGTAAAAACCTCTCAGGGAATTACAGTTACCGTACATTAAATCATCTCTCTCTCTTTCTCTCTCTCTCTTTCTCTCTCTCTCTTTCTCTCTCTCTCTATATCTCTTCCACATACACACACATGCGTGCATATGTGTCATCGTAGAATTAATTTGATAGAAAGTTAAGTAGCCTAACGTACATATTTAAATTATTAACCTAATGCCTGTCATATATATATATACACACACACACAATATCTTTGAGCGTGGCAGCTGACCAGGTGCCCAGAAAGACATATGAGAGTTAAAAGTATTAGCAATAGTTAAAAGAAATAAAACTGTTACATAGACTCGACTTTAAATTCGTTCTGAAATTTTCATTAAGTACCTTTTCATCACCTTCCATTTAGAAACTTCCATTTTCGATGAGATTGTATAATGATAATAATAATTATAATAATAATTGCTTTTATTAGGCGCAGTTATGGCGTATTTGCCTCTTCTTACACAGAACCATACACTATAACTGTTGTGCACGTTTATTATTTTTATGGTTATTATTATTCAAACTCATATGTCACTTATTCTAGCGATACAAATTTAAAGAAAAAGGTAATAGGTTATGCTACTTATGCTAACAAGAGTAGCCTACATGTATACAACTAGACAGGCGTGCTGAAAACTGTATATAATCTTTAAAACGAACTACGACAGGATATAATTAACACTAAGTTCAGTCATACGCACATTCATACAAGATGTCAACTTTAGAGATCATTGCTGGGTGGTCACGTTTATTCGTCATAATTCACGTAACTTTGTGGACCTGATTGTTCATTGGGCCGCGGTTGACGGGGTAGGTCCCCGGATTTTCGCATGTTGAAATCGTGCCGGACGATGCAGTTGTCGGCGGGTATTCTCAGAGTCCCACGCCCCTTCATTCCGGCGTTGCTGTAATAGACGCATCATGTCATCCCTCACCAGCGCTAGAGACCTCGATGTTCAGCGCTGACTAAATCTCTCTCTCATTCTCACTGATTGTTCACATCAAAAAAATTAAAAGTTAATAGAGGCTGTCGAATGGCACTGAAAGTAAATAAATTAAGGGACTATATTATATAAGATTGCACCAACATTTCACGATAAGTTGGCCGTATGAAAACATTATATAATAGTGGCGAACGTAGATTCGTTGATGTTCACTTTCAAACGATCCCTTGTCCAAGAAACCCAACAAGTGAATACGTTATGCGTGCTGTTTACATTGTGGAGCCGGCCTCCGTAGCGAAGTTGGTTAGGCGCGAGGGGTCCTGGATTCTAATCCCAGCTGGGTATGGATGTTGTGTTGTTTCTTCACCACACTTCACCCTCACACGCTCATAAGACCTCGTTGTTAAATGGCTGTAAAAGCCTCTCACCACTTGTTTACATTGTGGACAAGAGAGCCTTTGGAACAGGGACTCTTTTGCAGAAGCAATTTCCGTCGACTGCGAGTGTAACATTTTGTTAGGCAAATAGTGGACACTGAGGACACTCCGGCGATACCCGAAACTAATTTATGATTTTTTTCACCTTTAACATCTCACATAAGAGGTTTTTCCCCCCGCCGAATCCTCAAGCATTCGCGGACGTTAGCACATAGTTTGAAGGGTTGGTATACATGGCCAGTTTGTGCGCTGGGTCTTCGCGACGGAAGCTGCCTGCTGTCCGGAAGTAGCAGCAGACAACGCCGGTGTTTGTTTGGGTGGCTGACAATCCAGGCCCGCGTGGTGGGTGCGTGTGCTACCAGGAGAGAGGTGAGGCTATGTGAGCCACATCACACCTCTGCTGCGCCACGCTGCTGCACTAGAAGCACCACTAACAAATTTATTGGCAGGCGAGCGGTGAAAAGTTGAATGAGTTGGTGATCAGAAAGTACACAAACACGACTGCGGGCCCCAGGTCCTCGGGGTAGGGTTGCCGGTTTGTTGTGGAGGTGGGGGGATGAGGTGAGGAGGGAGTGTGTGGGAGTGGGGTGCGTGCTCCAGGAAGGAAACAGTGATCTGATGGGAAACACTCGTGCGCTCGAGGTTCGACCTGCGGGCTAGAGCAGCACAAGTGTGTAGAGACGTCACCAGTCAGTCTTCGCTTACTTGTCCGTCAGCGCAGCTCTCGTACGATCTGTCCTAGCATTCAGACTATCACATATCATTGTCAGCTTGGCTTCATGGGTTATCTCATAAATTTGGAAATAAGAGTTTGAAACACAGCTATTTTTTTTGTACATACGCCATTGCGAGCGAGTGCTGCCGTGTTTCAGAATACCCCACAGCAATAATAAAAACCGAATAAAGAAAATCAAGAATTACCTGTTAACAAACATGTAACATACTGGCAATTCCGGAAAGGATCCCAAAGACTGAATACATAAAAAAAAAAATAGAACAGTAAAAAGTTAAAAACACAAATTAATTCCGCAAATTTTTCATACTCCTTATTTGGTTGATTTTTATTTTGTCTCTTTTTTTGTCGATTTTCTCCATAAGTCTATATTTCTTGCCGAAATTATTTTGTGTTGTTATTGTCCTATATTTTGTTCGTATTCGGTTGGTCTTTCGTTATCCTTTCCGGATTGTCTGTATTTTATAGCGTATTTTTGTTGACAACAGCCAACGCTGGCTTATCTTTATTTGTTTTTATATTTGTTATGGGGTTTTGTGCAACACTGTAGCACTCACTCACAATTGCGTATGAAAAGGTTTAGTTTGTAATACCAACGCATTGTTGTATTAGTTCAAAGATCACTTTTTTTTTTTTTTTTTTTTCCGCACATCAGCAGACCTCGGGTTATAGTTTGGTTCACTTTTTGAAATCCATATAGTGTGGCTTATGTTATTTTGTAACTACTGAAGTCGCCCAAAAAGATACTCTTCAGTTTTTTCTTATAAGCTATTTTCCATTAAAAAGTAAGGAAGAATTTGAGCTTGCAGATTGTAAAAGAAAGTCTGTTAAGTTTATGTATATATTCTGCCATACCAAAAATATCTATGTATCCACTGAAACAGAAGATAATTATATATCGGAAACCGATAATGCCAAAGGGACGCGGATCAATCCCCCCACAACTCAGATGAAACGAAATAGTAGGCTGTGATAGTGTCTCACGCATGGCTGGCGGATGAAAGCTGTCTAGACATGCACAAGGAAATTAGCGCATTACAGCTGTACACCAGCCCATTTCATTCGTTACGTTTCCTGCATGTGCTTTCATGGAGACCGGCAGGAGACTTGAACATTGTCAGATTTATACGACTTGATTATTGTTCTATCGTTTCCTAACACATTTTTGCCATGGAGAGTAGCTGTGGATTCATATAGCATCCCGCTGACTGGTCAGTAGAAGAACCGCAACAACTAACTTTATAACGGAAACAGTTTCGTCTCTGTTAACCTTAGAAACACTAAGACTGGCGTACTCCAAATGTTTTCGCTGACTTCACTGCTTATTTTCAATGACAATGTTTAATTTTATCTAATTTAGATAGAACGACTGAATCATAACTTCATGTGAGAAGCTGCTTGCATGTTGGAAAGTTTCTCATATGTCTAGCGAATATATGCCACAGTAAGTTAAAGGCTACGGCGGATAATGCTGTGATATTAGCACCCGAATTGAGTTTTCGTCCGATAGATAAGTATTAAAATCCTTTTTAAAAGTTGAAACTCATTCAAAGAAGTATCAGCCCACAAATCGTGTAGGCGCCCATTTGTTTACCAGACCCCAGAACAAGATTATTGTAGTCTGTAATTTGCCATCGGAAACCTGAGACAAGTGAATGTTAAAATATCCAATCACTGACCATGAAACAAGCCTGCAAAATATTATGGGCTTTGAAAAAAAAATGTTTCTCGCAACATAATCGTAGATTTTGAAAACTCGTTTTAATTTAATAATGGTACCTAACTTATATATTAAATAACTTTTAAATAAATAAATATTATATAAAATAATTTTGAAAATACAAACAATTTCGTTCGAACTCTCATACCCACACATAAGTACTACGCATGTATCTTACTCCCCTAGACCACCATGACTTGCGTGTTATTTGATGTTGGTTTATTTGCATATATTCAAAGTACAGTAAGTTTAGTGTTACTTCATTTTTTTTAATGTGCTCAATATGAAAATTCACTTTATTCCAGAGAAAACGCGCAACAAAATATGTGATTTTGTGTAACTATGAAATTTACGTGAAACTTTAATTTTGGTTGACTACAAATTTTCCTATGTTGTTTTACAAAGACAGTCCTTGTAACTTTATAAACAAATAATTTTGCCTTGGAAATTTTTGTACATTTACTAAAAGTATGTAAAACTACAAAGAAATGCCTTGTTATTATTACAAAAAAAATTTCAGGGCAGGAACTGTCGTTATAAGTACAAGGAATTCCTATGTAGTGTTACAAACTCTACCTTTGTAACTTTACGAACTAATGACTTTACAAAGAAAATCTTTGTACCTTTACAAGGATTCGTAAAAGTATGACGAAAATCTTTGTAACGTTTATCATTTTTAGAGTGTATGTGAGAGAAAATAAACGAGGACAAACGAGCTAAGGCTAACTATAACCTGAACATACACATACAATTAAAACACGTAATAAATACCACAAGCAATTGTGTGTGTTTCTCAGCGTCGTCTTCGTTGTTTCAATCCAGTCTTACATCTGAGTATAGTCCTCCTTTACATTCTGTCTTGCGAGTTGTTTCGTCTCCGTCTCTGTAATTATCTGTGCTATTTTTATTGTGTTGTCCTGAGTCTATTATGTTTTCTTTGTTATTTATCTTAGTTTTCAAATTTGATTTTATTTTGTTTGTGTGTTTTGCCTGACGTGATTCCGTCTGGGATTTAGTATTCATATTTAGTTTATAAGTCATATATGCTGCTAATGCGATTATCAGCAGCTGCTAAAATAATTGAATCGTGCATTGCAGAAAGGGGGTAAGTCACAAAATTGCACTTCATAGATAATAAAGGAAAACAGATTAATTCTATATATTTTATTTAATTAAGAAACCGTGGTTTAATTTCGCAAAGAGCACTGTAATTGTGTGTTCCATTTCACCATAGGACGATGCAGTATAGGACAAATAATGGTTTCCTAGTCATATCTCAATTTATTTGACTTGTGGACTTATCTCCTTTCTGAATGCATGATTCAATTATTAGATGTTCGTGGCAGTTAAGAGGGCACTACAAAGAGCTAACATTTACGTGAATCGTCCGTGCGGGTTATTTATCGAAATTGTATATCCCGCGAAGCACGACGATGTTATAAAAATTGCTCCTTCTATACAAGAGAGCGAATTCTCGTCTTTAAGGTGAAATAAATGGTCACGTTTCGGCGTGCTCAATTCGCTGCCAAAGAAACAGGGACGGGCTAGTTCAGGTGTCTACGATCCGGCAAAGCGATATTCGAAACAACGTTTTTTAACAGTCTGTAGTTCTTGTTATTACAAAACCGCACCTGGAAATTAAATATTAATATTATCATAATAATAATTATTATTAGTTCTCATTCTTTTGGTTATTTTGACAAATGTTTTCCAAGATAATTTTCAATCGCGAATTTCTCCCTTACGATTTGCGCCAGCTAAAAACTTATATTTCATTACTTTACCTCACGTTTACAAGGAATCCTCTCGTAAAGTTTGTTACGTAATTTCTTGAACAGCTGGTGTAGTATAAGTACGCGCAGAGTACAGTGTTTTGTGTCGTGAGCCTACGTTCTAAGCAAAATGCCCTACGTGCTTTATCACACAGCATAGTCGTCCAAGTGTTGTATGCCATACATTTTTTCTCGATGTGAGTATCTAAAGAAACTCTGCTTTGAGTTTGAACAGTGTTGAATACCCAGTAGGCTACTTCTTCCTTTGCTGTCAACTGAACCGTCATTTTATAACTGTACCGAACACTGTTCAACTCTTACACATTAGATTTACAGTAATTTCTTACAAATAAAATATTTTTCGATTTCATAGTTTTCATACAAGCGAATGTCAAAGTAGCGGATGGACTATTTTAACTACTTACTCAAAGTAAAAAAATATTAAAAAAATACAAATTAAATAATTTTGAGTGAAAGTGAATGTTTTAAGCTACAGAATGACACCTTTGTTATTTCGCATTATATATATATATATATATATATATATATATATATATATATATATATATATATATATATATAATACAGGTACACTACCCACTGTAAATATTGCAGACATTTAGGTATTCTCAAGATTTCTTTTAATACAAACAATTTTTTACGGCAAGTGCGAAGGTGTAATTCTGTATCTCAATACATTTACTGTTTTTCTAAATTACTTCATTCGTAAATAAAAAAAAATAGTTTTTACTTTGCGTAAGTAGGGAAAATAGACAAATCGCTACTTTGACATGTGCTTGTACGGAAACTGTGATACCGAAAAATATTTTATTTGAGAGAAATTACCATAAATTGAATGTGAAAGAATTGGACAGTGTGTTTGGTACAATTATATAATTACGACATTTTCGGTGCAGAGGAGCCTTGAATAGTTTTGTTAGTTATACGCCATTATCAGCGAATGTTCCGTCGCAGAAAACCCACAATGAGGACCAAAAATGTAAACTGAACACACGGCCAGTAAATAATCAAGCAATATGGCCAAACATTCGACTCATGTTCGGGAGGACTATTGTACAATCCCAGGCTTAACCTTCCTGATATCATATTTAGATTAAAATAACCTTCTCGAATTCAATCCAGGTGAATACTGAGACGTTTCCTTAATTCGAACCATGGCCGTGCATGATTGACGTCAATAATTTTTTAAAACATGAACTGGGGTCGCTATCGTAAAATCGATACGTAGCTGGTTATAATTACGTACTTTGATTTTGTCGAGACAGAAGACAACAAGATAGTAGCTAATTAATTAATTAACAAAATTTCCTTTTAATTGATTAATTAACTAAAATATTCATACAATTTGTCTCGCAAAATTACATTACAGAGTAAAACCGATATTCAAAAAAGTTACAAAGCGATTTTACGATATCGGTCTTGTCTGGGTTTTGAATAATAATTCACTCGAAAGCCGAAAAACTCGTGGTCTATGTCCGTAACCGTTTCCTACCTGCCACAGACAATAGCTCCGTCTCTACTTACCTTGCTATAGATGGTTCGGGGTAAAGTAGATTATTTTGAAACCTTAGTTACTTTTGTCCTTTAAGTTTTTTTTTTTTTGTAGTTTCCTGCCTTTTTTTTTATTATAAACAAAGTACTATACGTTTGGATCAATGTGTGTAGGTTGTACCGTACTGAAGAGTTATCATCTGAAGTCACAGTAAATAATATTTTTAAATTATTATTTTTAACAAGTTGGTTTTCAAAAGTACTCACTTTATCGCGACCCGCCATAATAAGTGTAAGTCAAGCTGCAGACGTGAAGCATTATGACTTGCTCACGAGTACAGTTTGATGAGTGGTTTCACAGCGAACAAATCAGTTTATTTTTACATATATATTACACAAATATTACCACGTTTTATCAGCGGGCTAATCTGGGCGAGATTAATAAAATAACACTTAAAATCGGAACAGGACAAATGGCCCGCCTGCGAATCGAACCGTATAGTTCTTGATGACTCAAAAATAATGATCAGTGTGAGATTACCAGTGTTTTACTGCATAAAACTCAAGTATTTAAAGAATGAGGGTTACCGTTGTCTTTCCCCACGCATTTCAGTTGGGTTTCTAGTCTCTTGTTCGCTCTACATTTTTTTTTGCGGAAATATCGGATTGTTCTTTGCAGTATTTGAAAACTTAACCTTTTTGGCAGGATTTTGAAATCATCGTTTGAGCCAAGATCCCTTTATAACATGAATAGTTTTTCATTAATTCCCTTTTAAAATTGGTTATGTTTACCATCAAAGACTGTGCCACAATGTAGGATTTTTGGTTTGCTTTTCAAATGTAATGAAATATCTTCTTTTTTTTTCACTTGCCATATTGTTACAATCCTGAAGTCACCTAACTACCCACGGAAGTTACGTAGTTTTACACTCAGGGTAGGTGGAACCCAGATCTACGTGCTCAGCAGTATCGACATACGATTGTTATTTCGTCCTTACCTATTCGATTTATAAACTTGGTTAAGGGTGTCACTTGCCTAGGCGATCACACGCTGTGCAGAGCGTCACGGAAAACTGATTTATTCATAAAACACTCCACGCGTCTACAGAGTGTATGTTTACTATAAACCCTTTAGGGTGCCGCCTACTTCGAGTGGTCTTGCGCGTTAGAGGCGCAGAAGTGACGGCGCTATAAGGGCGACATTGAAGCGGGTATCTAGTGCAGCATCGTCACAACGAATCAGGCGCAGAACTAGCGTGTAATATTCCCGCCGATCTGTTTTTACTATTTAGTTTATTGATGGAAAGTGTGTATCAAAGTTCAGAGCACGTTTATATCTGAGATTCGCATACATCTGGTTAGGTAAGTACGGCAGTCTGAAAAAGTAATTTTTACCTACGTTTGAGGGCTTCGAAATAATGTTTTAAAGGCGTATGGTGCCTTAACAATATCATTCCGTCCTTCCCCGAAGTGAGTATTTATTGTTTCGTACATCTGTACACTGGAAACATGTGAAATACCTTGAAAAAAAAAAAACGCGTTTCCTCGCACGTCATAACACATTTGAAGCACGTGGTAGGCGGTACCCTTAAGAATCGTTAAATCTCCAACAAGATTCCGTACGAATTAGTTACAATTATTTGAAAGTGAAAATGGGTAAAATTTCTGTTTTAAAAGTCAGTCCCAGCTGCAAAATTGTAAATACTGAACGTATGTGGTAATCGTGCCGGACGATGCAGCTGGTCGGTGGGTTTTCTCGGGGATCTTTCGTTTCCCTCACCCCTTCATTCCGGCACTGCTCCACACTTACACCGTGTCACCCCTCACTTGCGCTAAAGACCTAGATGTTAATTACCGACCATATCTCTTAACTTCGCTTTATACACTGAAACTCAAAGTTGTATTCAGGCATGTGTCGTACCTTCACCTTTATTGTCTGGTTATTAAAACATTTAGTCAACGCTTAAACTCATGTTCAGGTGGGTCGCCAATTGATAGAGATATGCAAAATTCGCGTTATCATTTGTTAGCAGACTAAACTTCACTTTCCTATACGTAACAGAGCATAATCTGCGATTCAATTGGCCACGAACTTTTATGTGTTGTCATTCACGTGTGTAACGTCTTTACAGAGATTGACCTCTCTACCGTGTAAGCATTCTCCGCGGCAAGTCACGACAATATCAGCCAGCGGGAGACGTCCAACGAGCATATAAACACTTGTATTCTAGTCAGCTGTCAGAAAATAACGCGAATTTTGCATGTCTCTACCAATTGAGCGTTTTGCGCGTAGAGACGATGAGGTAAATTGTGGGTGGGACTCAGTCGACCTTAGTGCGCGTTCCCAAGCCCGTATCGTGCAGCAGGACGGAAGATAATTCCTGTGTTCATTCTGAAAGGAAATGTTTCAGACGCGATGCATATATATCTATATCTATATATATATATATATATATATATATATATATATATATATATATATATATATATATATATATATATATAATGCGCGTGAGTTTTGGAGACTGTTTCAGTGCACGTCTTAACTCGCACAAATCATCACGTCAGGATTTTTAGTTAAAATAGTGGTCACAGGAGTGGCTCATATTCAACTTTTCATATTTTTTTTAAACATTGCCACAAATGAAGGGAACTGTCGTTATTTTTAGAATTTATTTTTAAAATGCAAAGGAATTTCATTGAGTGGGTTTAAATATTTTAGCATATAACGAATACTATCTTATTCCAGTGTAAAATTATTAGTTCGAATAAATCAGTTGGTTTTTGTAATTTTCGTGTTTCCATAACTTGCAAAATCTTGACTTCGACAAGCCGCTATGAGAACACTATGAGAGCCAAGATAGTTTCACGAGTGGAAAATGTAGTCACGAGTAACGTGTTGTTCGAATATAAAATATTGCATTTTTGCCACTCCGTTGTAAGAATCTTTCAGACGAATTACCTCCATGTTATGTAAATGTTCCGTTGAGTGTGGGTAAATTAACTACGCTACGTAGTGTCATTTATCATTCTGGCTGTTACACTGAGTGCTTAGAACTGCTGGCCGGTGGGCCAAAGATCCCGGGTTCGATTCCCGGCTGGGGTGGTGCAATTTAATGTTACCTTTCAGGGTTCAGGACTGGGTATTGCGTTAGTCCTTTCACCACCGTACTGCGGAAGAAGCGAACCACCGCATAATCACCCTCGCCTTATAGCTCCAGGTGTCCCCCTGAGAGTGCCAACTTACAAATATATAAATGAAAATGGCGCAAATAAAGAAATGAATTATCATTTATCGAAATGTAAGCCAACAACTATGCTGAGTAATCAAAACATTTTGAATGTACATCGTTTCAACACTATGTAATTCCAGGAAATCTAGATTGACAAGCAGGAAGGATAAAAAGCGTCGAGAGTAGGAAGACGTCGAAATATAAATTACAAAATAATGCCCACTAGTAATTATGTCAGATTACTTATAAGTTGACAAAAATGCAGGAACACGTACTAAACAAAGAGCGACTAGAACCTATACGGCCAATGACAAAGCATTAACATAGCACGTATAATAACTGACGGACTAAACTATGTTCAAAACACCTAAAGGGCATTGCAAATAAATTTTTAGACTAATTTGTAATTAATACGGACAAAAACAAATTATTTTAAAACTTATATTCAAGCTTTTAACCACGTTGCGTCAGCCATATGCTAATGTAAGATACGGGTTCTCACATTTCGACTGCGAAATCATGGAACCTGAATCACAAACATAGTGCTTTTAAATCTTCTCGTCTCTTTCTTATCATGGTGAACCTGGCTTGATTCCTGGCGGCGTCGATCCCAATATTTCCCCTTTGGGAAACGTGGCGGGCATTGCCATAGGTCAGCGAGTTTTCTCGGGTTACTTTCATGTTCCGCGGCCTTTGCATTCCGTTGCTTGTTCATAGTAGGTCTTTGATATTGTGTTGTCTCTCCGGGTTCGGTAGACAATTACGGGTGCTCAGTCAGAAGTATGTCGAAGTACGATTGTGTTGCCCGGCCCTTGAATACTCTCTCCTCACGATAATTATTTTTAGGGGTAGGAAGGTGTTCTGGTATTATATCGACTTGTTGCTGTGTTAAGTTTACCATATTGAAACTGCTTAAATAGGCTACATATTAGAAATATGGTTCTTAGATATTATATTATTCCCTAATATGTCCTTGACGTGATGGACGCTTCGATAACATTAACTGTCTTGCTACTTTATTCTGATTGATAGAGACGCACCACAACTGCCGGCCAACAGCAGAAGTCTAATTATCCTACAGTAACTTCGAGTCCAGTCTTCTGTCAGATAATAACACCAAACAGTTCTACATCGCAACGTATCATAGTATTATGGAAGCAGCTTTCTGTGACCTTCGTGGTTCTGCAGTTGACATTACATGGCTTGTTTATGGTTACTTCGCGTATTTTTAAGGAAACATTTGCAACACGCCCGCTATTCTGTTAATCCCACGGTGCTTCCTGCTTTCTCCTACATGCACCGAGGGAGTCAGCGAAGTTGTAAGCAAACATCCGCGAAACCACAGCAGTTTATTACTTGGAGAAGCAAAGATTAGATTTTAGTATATGATAGCTTTTCATGTACTGAATTACTAGAGTGTTAATTCGAGCCATTATGGGATGATACCATCAAACCCAATATGGCCAACAATATTAAAGCCATAACTACAATAGCCACTACTAACAATAAGACAATGTTATAACTGCTGCTACTACTATTACAACTAACATTACTACTAACATTACTATTACTACTAACATTACTATTACCACCACTACAGCTACTACTATTACTACTAATAATAATAATAATCTAGGAGGCTGGTAAATGCACCTAAAAGAAATGAAAATGATACAGCATGCTTAAGGGGAAAACAGCAGTAAATGAAACTTAGCCAACCGGAAGTCCGGCCCCTTGCCTCCAAGTAACCCTCTCTGGAAGCGACAAGTTAACGTCGTTCGCAGTCATTTTGCTGACACTTGTGACAATGTTACCCGGATACGATCGTCGGAAAAAAAGACCCCCCCCCCCCCCCCCCCCCCCTCCATCACACACCCAATGGCGGCCGAGTGAGAGAGAGTGAGAGAGAGAGAGAGAGAGAGAGAGAGAGAAGCCCTCCAGAAACTGTTTCCCCCACGACCAACATAATTCCGTCCACAGTTTACCCCGAGGTGTCGCGCCGGTATCAAAATATTTATTGGTGCACGGTATGTATTTGGTCTCGGCCGGTGGCTGTAAGGAGAAAAAGGAGGGGGCGGGGGGGGGCTGTTGTATCCTCCCTGGCCGACACCTCTTTGTTCCGCACGCGAGACGCGCGGAGGGTCGATGACGATGATCCATCCGCCACTTGACGTTGCCGCGGGGGAGGTTCACTTCGCGAGGTTGGCCACTCTTTCCTCCGTTCTCGCGACTTCCCGTCGTTCCCCAGGGGGAGGAGGAGGGACTGCTGATGCTCGAGGTCGCGATACTATTCTGGTCTGTGGAACAATACTCCTTCCACAACCCCATCAACGCCCCTCGCCCGCCTGCCTGCCGCCGAGTTGATTATTGACGCAAGGCGCGTATTTCGGCCCGAAAACATGAGTCAGGGGGAACGTAAACGGCCGGTGGATGTTTGGCCCGCGGCGTGCACACGTACACACGGATGTTGGGCATAACGCCGCGGCGTGAACAGTTAGCGCCTGAGAACATGCAGGCTACCTGCGGCACGTCCAAGGGTCACGGTGCGCCTGAGACAAACCAGCGTTCAAACAAAAACACGACCGTATTAGCACTCAGCTAGTCAGCTTGTAGCTTACTAGTCAGTAGACAGATTGACGCATGAGTTTTGTATCTTACTACGGTCACTTGGATTTCAGTCCACGAAACAAACTGCACTGCAATTCGTCCTTGATGTTCCAAACTGAAAATTAATTGTGCGTAAGCCTAGTTACAGTTGAGACACTATAATTTTCTGGTCGCATATCTTTTTCGCTTCGTGATATATACTGCACGGACGGAAAATTTTGCTAGTTCAATTATCTGAATGTTAGAATCCGATGCATACTCAAGCCCCGTCTATTTGTACATAGTCAACTGTTCCATTGAGTAGCAGTTAATGGATACATAATCTATGCTTGAATATACAGATGGCAGTGCATTCTAACATACAGGTCATTGAATTCACGAAAATGTCCTGTCCCAAGTGATATACTGAAAGCGAGTCTTGATGTCCCATGAATAGAGACACTGGTAAATAGCGGGAAAGGTGATTGTTTGCTATGCTCCAGCATGCTATGTATACAGCACTGAAGGTTTAGCACCTATATTGGCCATTGTTTATATGAAGCACTGTGTCCCTTATCAACAGACCCAATAGGTGATTTTCCAGGAAACTGTTCACACGTGTCATGATTGAGATACTACAGTTCATTGTAGACAATGTTAAAATTTTTCGCGATTTTCCAGTGCCTCTACCTATGAGTAGAGACCGGAAAAATTCGCGGGTTCACCGGTCTGTAAGCTAGCCTGCAAGAATATTTGTGAACTGAAGCAGACAGCGGATGCTCATTAGCTGCTTGTTGTTAACGTGATGTATGCCTGTATTAGTTATATTATATTATAAGCTCAGAGACATCCAGGAGGTGTAATTAACGCAAAGGCCAATTGTGAATGTGACACAAAGTTACAGTTGTTGGAATCCTAACGTGTACCCAAATGAAAACGCGAATTTTTCAGGTATCTACTTGCAAAATTCGCGTTATTGTCTGACACCAGGCTGTACTTCAAGTAACTGTATGATAATTTAACTTCTGATGTTTGTCGAGACAGTAGATATAGGTAGGGCCCGGTAGTTTTCGCGAACAGATTTTTGCCCCACTTTGTTTCAGTGTCTTACGTGCACACCTGCAGCTCAACTTCATGGCTATTGACAGAGTGTTTTTGTGCAGAGTTGTTATTCATTTGACTGTGCCAATCAGTACACGGATAACTGTCACACATCACGTCTATGATTTGTGGGTTTAACCTCCACACGCTGGGTGTTACGGCATCCAATCACTGACAACATAGCAGAGATGCAGGTGCGCACGTAAGGCACTGAAACAAAGTGCTGCAAAATTCTTTTCGCGAAAATTACCGGGCTCTAGATATAGCGCCTGAAGGGCTTTCTAACCAATGATAAAAGGTCAGTAAAATACCAAATATATTGTAATGCGGGCGCACCAAAGTTACGAAGGTCTGGAGCCAATACGTTAAGGAATGTGTTCGGGTGACTATAGGCTAGTGAAGACTAGCCTGTTGCCAAATAATAAAGCGGGACGCGTACATTATGTTCATCTGTCAGCGCTGGTTTACTAACGATATGTTTCCGACTTGTTTGTTGTAACTGATCACACTGATGTGAGTGAGTGAAAGATTTTGGTCATCGCTTAACCATTGGAGTTTTTAACGTTGATGAGGGGTAACATGGTGTGAGAATGCAGCAACGACGGAATGAAGGAGAGCAGGAAATGGGAAATCACCGAGAAAACCCGCCGACCAACGGCATCGTCCGGCACGATTCCCATCAATCCGGGGACTAACCCCGCCGGGAATCGAACCCGGATCGCCTTGTTGGGAGGCGAATGGTCTGACCATTCAGCCAACGTAGCCACCACACCGTAAAGTGTGGTTACTTTGCATAATTTTGAGGAAGCTTTACACCACAAGTTTTACTTTAATTATAGGTTATTAATTGATGAAGACGTTACAACTCACCACTTTAATGATAATCAACAATTTAAAGTAAACTGTACCTTAAAATTTTCGATTTATTTAAATTAATAGTGATGTGCAAAATTTGAGGGAGATAGGTGCAAAATAACTCCAGTTTACGGTAACTAACCGACGTTTCTGTCTTACTTCCCTCGTAGTTATATCTCAGAAAAGCAAGTTTAGTTGTTACATTTCAGTAGTTTCTATAACCTGCAAGAAAACTACATAATCTCGCGTGAATTTTATAACGATATAAAACTGACTCGACGTACCGGCCCATCGGAATCTCAGCAACATGTCTTCCTGTGCAGAGTCAAATCAGATAAGCGTAGGTGCATAATATAGTCCCACGAGATCAGTATCCGTTTGAAACCTGTTAACACATGGCCACGTAGATCGCGACCGGAAACTAAGTGGCTCGCAACCTGTTAACCCGCATTTCAAATAAATTTTATTCGAGTTTCATTTCAGCAAAGACGTCGACACGTTACAGTTTTTTCCCTCAGTTCCGCTCACCTGCATTCGGTGTTTACATTTCAACGCAGTGATTAGTTTCATTATTGTCATGACGTATCTCCAAGTGTACTTTTTTCCCCCCATCTTTTGAAACGAAAGCTACAACTCAAATCGAATTCACGAAACTCGCAGGCAGATATTATTGGCTGTTTTCAGAGGAATTGTTACAGTAATTATTTAAATAAAATTACGTTAGAACAAGTAAACCATTTTACCCACCTCTGTAACGTTTCAAAAACAATGTGAACCAACATACGAACCTTCAAAATTTAATTTGAACGATCGGTAATTTTTTAGTGTTGCTACACACTAAAGAAACATTTATAAAAATCAGTCCAAGTGAAATATTGAGAATACTTCAGCAGGCCTATATCCTCAACCCGATTCTATTGACGTCGCATTTTATTTCGGAAACTTATTACCATCTAAAAACATTCTGAAGAATTTTTGTTTCTTCAACAGAAAATGAAAAAGCGTAAAATTTGGTTTTCATTGATTTCGTCATGTATTAAAAATTACATTTGATTTCTCACTTGTGAATGTGTGTGTAACATTATAGAGTATCCATGAATTTTTTACTAGCTACTAGTGCAGTCATTCTCACAGCACGTTCAGTTTCAAAACATTACCAATACAAATATAAAAGTATAATAAGTTACCAGCATTCCTAATGAGCATACTTTTCTTAACATTGGTGAAAATTATCCCTACAAATACAAGTGGTTGCGTAGAAATCTGACATAACATCTCAATTTTTCTAATGTCATTGTCTAACATGGAGGCCCTATAACATTAAAGATTAGTTAAGACTAGTTAAAATAATGTTTGGTTAATAAAGTGGATACAATTTTATTTTACCTGCACTCCGTTTTTTACCAAAGTATTTTTCGCGTAACTACCAACTGTATGTGCAAGGTCTTACGGGGAGTGTTACACGTTTTTTTAGCCATAACATTTATTAAAACGGTATTATCAAAGTGTTCTCTTCGACAAAGCATAGGATATGTTCTTGGTAAACTGCTGGATATAAATAATAATGGACTCTTTCATTTATCTGTCGTGCAGAATCATTGTAAGAGAATTATAAGTTAACTTTTAAGAACTCCCTTGCAATGATTCTGCATGACAAATTAATGAAAGAGTCCGTTATTATTTATGTCCAGCAGTTCACCAAGAATATATCCTATGCTTTGTCGAAGGGAAAATTTTATTAATATCATTTGAGTAAATATTATGGCTCAAACTCTGAAAATGCAATACAATTGTCTAAGACTCCCCCTTAAATCCTCGTGTTGCCTTTTCCAAGCCCGTATTTATATTCGCTAACACGCTTGAAAATTGTCCTTGCATCACTATATAAATGTTTATTTATTGCGTAGCTCATTGTCAATTCTGAAAAAGTAATGTATTTTTTGTAATTCTCATTTACAGTTCTGTGGAACAAGCCGGTGCGTTTATAACATTAATTTAATTTTCGACTTAATAGTGGGTTACTTGTTCACCATCATCATTATAGCCTACTTTGCGAGTGTTTACATCATGTTTTAACAGCTGCGGATGTTTGGCTCTTAATACCGGTACATAAATATTGTTCAATGCGGGTATAATTTACATATTTCTCTTGCCACCGATCACATGATTCTCCTAATTATAGTTTGCCTGGTGGATTTAACATGTATGCGAGAAATTAGAGACAAGATAAAATATCAGTACCCACGCTTTAATTCCTAAGTCAGCAAATGCATTATCATGAAACTTCCAACATAATATACATGCACGGATTAAACCATAAATTTATTACTGGTGTTGCCGTGCACCTTACAATACATTTTCAATACATATATGGGGCTAACAAAATATCGCTTTTTTAACTATTCGGGTCGGCGCTAAAGTTAATTTTATCGTTAAACGTAATGAACGACATTTTTCCTTGGAAAATACCTTGCGTTTAACAAACGTGGAATCAGTTAAACTATTCAGCTAATTTATTTACAACGTGACTATTTTTACAACACATAAAAAAGTATTTTTTGCCTAAGATGAAGATAACGCGTTGTTCCATCTAGTTTTAGCTATATTTACTCGATCGCAGACGATCGTTTGGCTTCGACTAAATAAAATAATTCAATTCATCCATGACTTATGTAAACTACTTTCAGTAAATTTAAACACGACTTACTATAATAATAAAATAACATTTTATATTGTTTTATACTGAAGCTTGTCATCGACTGATATTTCTATTGGCAGTTATCATTTGTTACTTTCTAAATGTAACATTTCAGAAGTTTGGTATAGCTAAAACTAAACGAATGAATGAATATTGTAAAACGTATTTATGTAATAAATAATTTAATACTGTATATTTTTTTCGTTACATCTTACTATGGTTTTAACAGTTTGGTACAACAGGTTCGATGCTATTGAATGTGCAGTGTTAATTGTAATAACCACACGTGCGCCTAATCTCTGTGCGACAATTCTTCCAGTTTCGTGGGATGTAATGATTCCGTATTTTTTTAACCGAGATCCACGTGGGGTTCAACCTGCCATTGCTAGAGGCACAATTATTTCGCGTATTCATCTACCTGCAGCTTAGACTTCTCAGTTTTATACACGTTCTGGTCAAGGTAGAATATACATTGGCTTGTAACTGTACAAACGGGTGGCACGTGATATCCCCACGAATTATTTTGTTATACATTACTGGCTTGAAGTCGTCAAAGTTGTGTCGAAACAGCTGTCGTCTAATCCTGGAAGCGAAAGTGAGGTATACGATCTTGACGTTCAACCTGACTTAGAATCAGTACGCGGAATACTCGTGCATCTAGCCATTGCTAGTTTGTGGGCAGTTACTCCTGTGCAAAGGACTCTGTATTTGTGTGCTTACCTGCTGACTTGTGACATAGGTGATTGAGCCCACACTAAGAATAACCACGTAAGAATTGTTATTTTTATTATTATTAGACTAACTCTTATTTGTCTCTTGTACATCTCGTGCCGGCCAGTAAATTGAAGTTGCAGGTTCAAACTTTTTTTTTTGAAACGTTAAAAATACGCGGTAATGTTTGGCCACAAAATATGCTTCGTTGACCTGTGGCTTCATCACTACACACTACCTGTGATGTGATTGGCCCTGGTTCTTACGTGGTGTCAATTACGTATTTGAATTCTTTACATGCGAGTGGCCACTCTACCGTGGACATAGGCTATTAATTTGTAGCAATCAGCCTCCGCTCTGCAAGCCACGACTTAGTGTGCTAATGGAAGATGCCCAAGTAGTGAATAGCAGCTTGCAGTCTAGTCACAGCTACAAAATAATGTGAAATTTACAACTCTCGACATACTAAATATCAATCCAGGTTAACTTTTTCTTCTGAAATGAGTGTACCAATCTCGTTAACTTAATCCAACTGTATTGATTTTACTTAATTAATTTATACCTTAAGCCAGTTACTTATGCTACTAAATCATTCACTATAGGCAGACTGTTATTCACAAAATGTGAGTTACCTCTACTGATTTGAGGTCATAAATTTACGTCTGACGCCAATTACCCATGTTACTAAGCCGTTCCTGGCATTTTGTACTCTTATTCACAAGTTCTGAGTTGCTTTGTTTACGAAATCCCATTTACTTCACATGATCGATTTCCTAGAATTCGCTGTTCAGTATTTCGAGGTGAACACCGTTGAACGATAGAGTTGAATGGTCAGTGTATCGAGGCAAGAAAGTCGACTTTATCAACAGCTGCTCGTATACTGGCGTACATAGGCGGCTGTTCCCCTCAGGGTGACGAGGGCTCATATGTCAGTCTGCAATGCACTAACGTGCGCGCGTACTAACACCGCGGCAGAGCATTAAAAACAGCTCGCGAATAAACAAGCAGTTGGCGACGGAAGACTTGGCCCCTCCCTCCTCGCCATTGCCCGAACCACGCCCACACACACTCAGAGGTGACACGTGACGTCACGCTGAGTAGTTTTGTCACGCCTTCCTCCTCCTCCTACCAACGTCCCTCCCCCTCCCCCCCCAAAATATCATACACTTGCGTCGCGGCCCGCTCACGAGTTTAATTGCAGGTAGGATGATAATACAATCTGACATCGTGGAAATTCTTATAATTGTCACAGCGAGTTTTTAAATCAGTCTTGTACCTGCATAACAGTTCAGACAGAAAATTACCCCGTTATACAATTATAACGATAAGAACACAATAATAAATAATTTTACTTTTAATTGCAGAAGATTCCTAGAAACATTTATCCTTGATTTCAATCATCAGTTTTATTTTGGTTGATATTTCCAGTCATTCGACTTATTTATTGTTATTCATTTGCATGACACTGTAGATTGTTGTTTAAGAAGTCTTAATTAAATGCGTTAAAATGAAATCTCACCAGCTTTGATTATCAGCGGTGTTATATCACTGATGATATATTTTCTTGGCGTTATTTTTTGCTGTGGACTTGCCAGCATATTTTATTACCTCTCAGTTTCTACAGTTATTTCCTTGTATTTTATCCCAATGAACTAGCAAACATATTAAAATAAATTGTTATTGTAATTTCCGTCACTTTTTCCATGAGCATTTAAAATCTTTTGCTGCAGAGTAAGCAGAAAGAAGATGAGGGTGCAGAATACGCCACATGACTCTGTTGTGCAGCGGCCTAACTCTGTAGATTCCCCCGATTCTTGCTGGTATCGAAAAATCTATTAGTGAGGAAAAATTGCATTTCTTTAAATTTGTATTTTCTCGGTATTCTCATTTATTTACTTTAATAAGATTCTTCCGTGTGGATATATATATATATATATATTTTTTTTTTTTTTTTTTGACTGGATAGGGTATTTAAGTTTTACGTCTTTCGCGAGACAATATTTTTGCGAATCGGAGACCAAAACAATTTATGTTGCCGCACATATTTCCTAAGACAATAACCTATAAATAATGTTGCAATTTGTTTACGACGATAATAATAAACTGGCGTTAAAATAGTTATACCCATTTAAATCGCTACAGTTTCGAAATGCATTAAATAAAAAAAAATTAATGGCCAGTTTGTAAACCCTAGACTCGTACAGTTCTTAAAACCTTGACGACTCATCTCTTATTAAGTAGACGAATCATTTTTGTCGGCCACTGATGCAGTAAATATACTAAAAATAACTTGTAATTTCATTCAACTAACATTAAAATTAATCTGCTTTTTAATTCGCGTAAAGTTATACGTTTCGTTCTTACACGTTAGGAAATGGCGTGGTACCAAGAGACAAAAACCATAGGCCTACAAGCAAACGAAATGCTCGTAAAATTAAAACCTTTCACTCATGTGGACGCACAAATAAAATTCACATTCAACAAAATACATTACAATTAAGACAAAACGTACTAGGCATAACTGCTGAGATTGACATTCCGATTTAGACATCAGTGTATGGCACTTGCATAACATACAAATACACGAACAGCTCAGTGGCCCGTCCAATGTTGGGACGGAAAGTTTCACACAGTAATCGCAATCCAATAATTCAGTACTGTAATTTCTTAACATTTTTTGGAATGTTGATAAGTTAATTAATGAACATGTTCACAAAGAAACCGCAATCTCACTCAGAAAAATACGAGTGCCGAATATATGACGTGCTGATGGCGGCTAACTTGGTACTAGCATGACAGCGTTGCCAGATCCAACAATTTCGGAGTTGCCACATCATGTACCTGAAAGATACAAAGAAGTTAAGTAGATATCCTCGATCGATCATCAGAGGTTAGCCAGGTAACAATTTAATGCTTCAAGTAATAAGTTCGGTTCACTTTTCGAACGTAAGTATATTTCACTCGAACGACTATTTAAACAACTCTAGCTGAAGTTTCACTCTCCTCCCAGACTAACCTCGTAAGTATTTATAACCGCCTGTACACTGCGTGTAGTCAAGTGCGCCGGTATCTGTGGGCTCACTACCAGTGGCGTATTTAGAACGTCTTTAAGAGAGGGGCACACAATAGTTTTAATTTGGGGTACAATATTCACTGTCCGGATTTCGGAGGTGCAAATTGCCAAATTGGAGCTGTTTAAGTAGTTTCAGACTATAAATAGTAAATACATAGTTGGCAAAAAGTTAAGCTTTTAACAATGATTGTTCTAAAACTCCTTGCAGGATTTTGTAAATTAATTTTCGTATCTTCGATACATGTGATTTTTAAAATTTACTAAGCCAGTTTCGTATCTTATTTTCGCATTTAATGCGACCTACTTCAACACTGCAAAAATTATTTCAGCCAGCTTCTCGGTGATTGTATAGCATTGCTGCACAATAAACTTCTTGAACATCAAATAAAATCGTAGCTGGTTTTAATTTTTTTTTATTTATTGATTTTAATATTTCACATTTCTTACATTGCTGAATTTAATTACTCGTATTTTTGCAAACTTCCTTGAAAATATTTACAAGTTTTTGCTAACACAAACACTAACACAGATAAATTTATATTCATATAACTAAATTATGACATTGGAAATTATGTTAAAGCACACAAATAACTACAGATAAATTTTAAGTAAATAAGCATGATTTTTGTTATTAAAAGCTGATCATTTACATACATTTATTATAAATATAAATAAACTCCGTTTACTTTTACTGTTAGCAGAATTATTTTGGAAGTTTGTTAATTTACGCATCTAGCTGAAAAGAGCTACAAGCTATATTTGAAAAAAAAAAAAAAAGTTTTGTAATTGATCAATAATCGTCATTATTCATGAAAACTAAATAATTCGTTATTGCTGGTCAAATGAAATGAAAGTGACTACCTGAATTATGTTTCATCTTTTCGTAGAATGACGTTAGCTTCGTTGTTTTTAATTTGATTTAATTTTGTCTTTATTCATGGCCCAATTAAGGCGTTATCGCCTTTTCTTCCACTGTATACATAAATTTTGCATAAATCTTGCTGGATAAATTACATTTTACACAATAATTTCTTGCAAATCAATAAATGAAGCACAAGACAGTTTTACGTTAAAAATAGTACCCATTAGATTGAATAATAATCATAATTACTGTATATTATACATACAATTATAATTAGATGATACTTAGATTTAATTATGATTTTATAAAATTATGATATGATCATGTCACACAGTGATCATATATATAATACTTTGTTTGACATTTGGTAAGGAAAATCATTAGTGAACTACCATCACAACAATGCTATAAATTAAAAGTATAAAACGGAGTATTAAGAGTAATAATGTAAAATAATAAACTTGATAAACGGTACATTCTGAACTGTCTAGATAAAAAAATGACTTAATTAATATTGCGCAATGTTTACGTCTGACACGAAGGTGAAAGGGGAATATAAAAGCAATGTACTATATACTGAAACTTTAATACAAAATAGTTAAATAGTTATTATGTTAAAACCTTTTAAAATATTTTTGTAGTTAGCAAAGGTGGCAAAGAAAATTTATAATTAACATATGAATGTACTAATATGTCTCTTGTCATGGAACCTGGCGGGTGATCATGATTCACGCTACACGCAGCAGCAATTTTAAGGGTCCTTGTATTCCAGTCTTCCAGTCTTTCTTACACTGAGTATGTTTTACTCTAGTGGATACTGCATTCTTCTTTCCGGCAAATACAATGCTATAGTTTCATTTTACACACCAGCGAATATAAATGAGAGTTTTTTTTGCCATCTATTGGCGGAAATTGTGTTGAGGTCGGGAAAGGGGGGGGGGGGCACGTGCTCCCAGTGCCCTCCTTTTAAGTACGCCCTTGTTCATTGCCTGTCTTAAATTAATACGAAAACACCTTTAAGTTAGTTCTGTTGTGCCATATGCATAGTGTAATTTTGAATATGTTAAATTTCTTGTGTATCTGAAGTTTCTTAGTGTGCTATAGATTATGTGATTTTTTTCTTTTTCAAGTTCGTCTTTTGTCTAAAATTTTTAAATTATTTACCTGTATCTTTAAAACGTCAATTGTTAATTATAATAAAAAATATCCAAACAGAGATTTTGCTATTTGACTGTATTTCAAACAGTTCTGTTTAATACCCATCTACATATCCTAATTTTCACTAGACTATCTTGCTGCCACTACTAGATAAAAATAATACTAACATAAAAGTTAAGCGCATTAACTAAATTTTATGTGCGTGTTTGTGTGTGTGTGAACAATTACGCGTAGAAAGTACGAAAATCAAACTCAAAATAATTTAAATAGTCATTATATATTATTATCGTCTTCAACTGCAGCAGTTAAAAATTTTAAATTTTTTCATAGCTACTTAGAATCGAAGTAATCGAGAATCGAAGCATCGAGAAAATATGGCTGGAATCGAGAATCGAAGGAAAAATGGAATCGTCCCATCTCTTAATTTTAATCGCAACTTGTGAACTATTTGTTAGACATGGTACACAAATATTCATGTTACATAATAACGTTTAGGTTTTAAGATGAATTTAACGGAATCATTTTTGTCTCCAACATAAGTTAACTAATTTATGTGTATTCTTATGCATTGTCAGTTGTTACTGTAAATGTCTTACGTTTTTCTGCATTTTAATATAAACCACTTCCTCACGACATACATTTTAAATTTATTTTTAAATATATTTATTGTATAAATATTATCACTTTGTGTCAAAAATGCGACATAAAAATATTTACTGAGAAACAGTGCCTACAAAAATGTATTAATGACTTATTTTGCCAACAACAAATACAATTTTTTTACGATATACGCCTAACAATACTTATAATAAGGCTGTCCATTAAAGGTTTTAGTTATGTATCTAAAAAGTGCTCGAAACAAAGAAATACCTCAAATAAATAGGTATTTATGAAAAATAATGATATATCGAATTTTATACTAAACACCTATTTAAAACAATTGTAGGCTTGAACATTTAATGCACCACTTACTTTAGTGTGCAGAAGATTAATATTACTTATGAACATCATTAGCATATTTAATTTTAAAAAATCTGACGTTTATTAGTTCACGGAAAATTTCAAGTAGAATATTCAGTCAGTATGGCATCTACACAGGTTCAAGCTTACATCAAATTTTATGCTTTGAAAATAGTATACGTAATATTTAAGACCCAAGTATAACATTAATGAAAAAGATGATAAATGTTTGAAAAAATATTTCAATAGCTAATATGAATAAAATCTAAAGTATTTTCGTACCAGTTTATTTAATACTTCACTCGGATTGTATGTTAACTTAAACGTTTTGCCGCAACCAAAAATGACGCTTTAAAATACACAAATTTCTTAATACTTCACTGGTTTGTTAAATTGATAACGTAATACAATTCGTTAATAGTTCATCATCTATTGTAACATTTTTACATTATTATTGTAAAAGTTGTTCATGCATACGGAACATTAAGTTACGCGTAAATGAACAGCCCTACTATGGAACAACTTCATCCATGCAGAAAAATAAACGACCCATCTTTTTTCGTTTGTTGTTAAGTTATTAAAATTTTAGTACTAGAAGATACGAATTAGAAATTTTACGTGTGAAGTACTGTTTAGCATATTTTTAAACATTACGGTGAAATAAGTTACTGTGCGTGAAAATTAATCTATCTTAGAATAAGATCCAATACTTGAAATGTACATGGATTTATTTGCGTCATATTTATTTATCCCAAACATACGATCCAACACAAAATTTACCGCAAGTATTTAAATAGTTAGTGGGATCCTCAATTTTGAATATGCAATTCAAACAAAAGAATGATGGTGTTAGCAAATACCAGTTTAAAACTATTTTTAGGTGGTTATATTCTCAAGGACAATTACAAATGACTACAGCCAAAAATTAAAGAATTCACATTTCTGAGCTGTATCAATTAACTTTGCGTTAAGTTACGTTTAAAGATTAATATCTGTTTCCATGAAAAAAAATTTTCTCGCTAATTTTTTTTTTTAATTGTTCACGTTATCAAGAACTGTTTAATAATATTAATCATTTTTTTAAACTACGATGTTACATAAACCAACAGCATGGCAGTAAAATTCGTACGGCTAGTAATAATTGGCTCCTTAGCCTACATATTATCCTACAAGGGAAAGTTGTATTATACTACGTGATGTCGAAATCAAGATAAGATTAAAATTAAAAACAAAAAATGCGACAGTAAAAACAGTGTACAGCTTTTCCTCGCGATTGTTTGTTCTAAAAGACGATATAGGCGAATAACTTTGTTTCGTTTAGGAGAAGTTGTGCTGGAAAACACAGCTCGAGCGTTCGAATACGGAAATGTCGAATCGTCATATCCGTAAACTGACTGACGTATTTTGAAACAGATATGCTCTTAAAAATATCAATATAAGCCTATGTGACAGCTACATTACCTAAATTGTTCCAAAGTTTTGGAATCGCTCATGATAGTTCCTATAGCGCTTAAGCTGGTTTTTCACAGAGCAATTTATTTCTCGCGCAACTCCTTGCGCGCAATCGCTCATGTAATAATTGCATGAAATCTTTCGTAGTCCATTTTACACAGCGCAATTTCCCCACGCAATATACATGCAATGTTTTATTCCCGCCAAAGTTTAAAACAAATAGATAACCTAAAGGCACACGGCTTTATATAATCGATATGCACTTGCAAAGATGGAAATGTTATCTGACAAAGATGAAAATAATTGTAAACCATGTATGAACTTGTTTTTTATCTCTTCAGTGGCAAGGTAGTAATTTCCCGGACTTCCGATATACAGATGCGGCCACAAATACATTCTCGCACAAATGTTTGTTGTGATAATTTGGTGATTTTGTTTTATAGTGGGACTAGAAACTTTTTGTATTCGTCCAAAAGCTGTAAAAACACTCTGAAGTCGGTTCCATGTTTGTATGGTGTTTGTTGTTTTTGTTTATAAGGTACCTGGACCAAATAAGGCCATGCTAACGTTTGACTTCCTGCCATTTCCTTAAATTTGCTAGTGAACATGTGGAAAAAATCACAAGTATATTATGTTGTCTTGTAAACATGAATACATAACTATAAATAATAGATTTCTACATTAAAGTGTACTTAAAATATGTATTAGAAAAGGTAATATATTGGCCTTATTAGGAACTCATGTTCCAAATAAGGCCAGCCACTACAAATGTGTGTAGATTACAGTGTATTTGTCAACACTAGCCTGAAAAACACACAAACTTGTTTTGTTTCGTACATTTTGAACCGATCATAAAGAGCAATGCACTTATTAGTTAATCTTTATCAGAAACAAAAACACTTACAAAAGAGTCATTTGTCCTTGGATAAATACCTCGACCAGAGGTAAATTCTTACGTACGTACAAATGCATGCTCGTTATTAAATGTTCAGAAACATAAGTGAAGCATTGTAAAAGATAAAACATCAATTATAAGTTTGCACACTTAAGGGGGATTGATCCCTGTCAGATCGGTTTTACGGTTTTTCTTATAAATCAGGGAATAGACACATTGTTTTACTTTTTTCACGCTGACAAGGCATAGTTTATTGTTTCATTCACTTTTTGGAATCCATATAGCATTGTTTCTGTTAATGTTACGGCCTCTGTAGTTGCTCCCGTAAATAAAGCAATTCTTCCTTTTCAGCTGTTTCCCGTTGCAAAATAGTGAATGTATTATGGTTCCAGCAATTTCAGAAAATCGATTAAGTTTGTATCTATGCCTTGTCGTGACAAATAATTTTGATACATCGACTGGAACAGAAGTTATCAAGAAGAAACAGATAAATCCAAGGTGGTAGGGATTTATACCCCTTAGTGAGATTCAAAGCACCTATCTTGCCTCACTTTGTAATGCCAACACATTTCTCATGAAAATACACCAAGCATGTTTTACACAAGATCATGTCGGCTACTTCATCAATTTCACAGACGGGACAATGCCAACTATCTTTCCTTGTGTTGATGCCACTTGTGCTAGGAGTACCACAATCGTCATGCGAAACTCGTTTCTTGGGAACCTGGTGGTGTGATGTCCGTTTTGGCAAATTGCGTGACCTTGGTGCCATATCATTAAGGGCGTTCAAGTGGGGAAAAATTCATAATTTTATATTTGTATAAAATAGTGTTAGTTTTGTAGATATTATTTAAGAGTACATTAGCATCTAACGGAAAAAAATTAGCTCATCTAGTTTTCCCGTAATGCCACTTCAAAGTCAAAATTTGCATATTTTTACTTCATACAAAACTTGAAAACCAGTAAATATAATGAAATGGAAAAAATCTCATAAAAACTACACGTCACCGTCTACGGCTTGAAGCATATACAAACACATTATAAATTATTTCTGTGTTTAAAAAAAAATTTCTAAAAGTACCAAAAAAAATTTAAATTTTGAAATTTTTTATTTAACATAAACATTTTTGTAACGGGTTTTAAATGCTACAGGCCATAGACAGTAACGCGTAGTTTTGATATGATTTTTTTCATTTCATTATGTTAACTGGTTTTCAAGTTTTGTATGAAGTAAAAATACGCAAATTTTGACTTTGAAGTGCCA